>JAQGAU010001937.1:0-17175 GCA_034698045.1 Paramacrobiotus richtersi | reverse complement strand
GCAGAGTAGGAATATTCGACGCGCATGTTACCGAATACACTACTCTGCGTGCCATTTCAGCGATCGCGTACAGTAAGGATGCTGAAGCTGTGCTTTATCCGTGTAGTAATCTTGTTGTCGGCAATTCACGATATCATTGATGCAGTGTTCACGCTCCTGAACCTGACCACTTTCCAGAACCTCTTGGCACTGCTGCACATTTAATGCGATGCGGTGTCTCATGGTTTCACATAATGTAATGATGCTCGGCATGAGTCGATGCTTCTGTCGATCTGGTGCCGCAGATTTGTTATTCGGCATTTCCGGCATTAGCCCAATGAATGCCATGGATTTGCCGTGCTGTGTGGTCAGCCAGAAATTATCTGCAAATCACAAATCCTTTAAAATGCAACGTACCGGGCTACCTACCGGCAGGCTAGCCGTATAACTATTTGCTGAAGCTGATTAATAAGTAGGCTATATGAGATAACCATAAACACCAAATTCAAATTCACAACACACACACAGGGCATGACACATATAGCATGTTATCGACCGAAGCGAAGCGGAGGTCCCCTATACTCAACGGGAATGGGTTTCTTGTTGTGTATTTGTCGGTCGGTCGGTCACGAGTGATAATAATATTAAATACATAGTATAATTAAATATTAATACTCGAAGATCCCAAAAATTCTAAAAATGGCCATTTGCAATGGTCACCTGTTCTTTAACCAGTGAGGCTATGGCAGTTTTGGGTTTGCAGTGTGTATAGTACGTACGTATGTTGAACTGTGTCTGTACATCATTCGGGAAAAGCGTTTTTAGTTTGGCACGGCAGAGCTTCTTGTATAAAAATATGTTCTTCGTGTAAGTTTTTGATTTCCTGGATGTTTGTCGCTTCATATCAGCCCTTTTTGGTGAAACGGCGTACTTACACAGGAGTAATGAAAGGTCAACAGAAAACAACGCTTAAAATCGTTTTAATAACACTTCTGTCACGTGCACTGTAGAGCTGCAGTTTTCTGTTTCTCATAGCAAAGAAAGCGAGGCCTACTGTGACCATTTTTATTGATGCCGACGATGCATGATGGCCATTTATTAAGGATACATCTGCATCAGACATACCTCAAGTCTGCCTAATATTCTTTCGCGTGCAAATATAACTGGTCTTATATTTGTTAGAATTATGTACTCCTGTTAGTCATGTACACCCAGCCCTCTGTTTGTCACACCGGCCAACCTCGGCCAACCTCGGCCAACCTCGAAGGTCGAGCCTGTTTACTCATTAACATTAGTTAGTATTTGTCACGTTAATGTTTTACGACATATAAAAGGCAATGTGTTTTACTGAAGAAGGCAGAAGTCGTTTGTGTTGCTCAATTCATTAAATAGAAAACTCCCAAAGTTATCAATATTGTACGTGTATCAGAACCTCAGATTCTGCACTTTATCGTGTGTAGTAGTATTACCTGTGGACATCTCAGGAAATGCGGTTAACATTTCATCAAACCGAACTCCATATTCCACCATGAACCTGTCGTAGACGTCATGTTTGTACTTTTCGCTAAGGAAAAATGCCAGTTCATTCCAGCCGGGCTTCGTGGGGCCGTTGAAAATGGTTAGAATCCTTAAATAACGCGTACCGCTCGGAGTTCTGTCTAAGCCCAGCCGCGTACGCTTGCCTAAAAGGACCCGCATGAAAGCCATCCGTTCACCATTGTTCTCCATCTCCAGTTGAATGTAATGGAAAGTGCGGTTTGTTGTGGTCTTTGTTAACAAAACCAATTGAAATTCTGTATCGTAAAGAGGGCCCGCGGGATATCCAAAACAAAGTGTACCAGACACCACAATAGACTGCAGTTCGTTGATACGAACGACCGTCGTAGCTGGTGTATTTGCCACCATCTGCCCTTTATCTGTCTCCAACACTCTCTGCTGTTCTGCGGTTGGCGCCAGTATTTGGTTCGCTTGCGTCGGTGAAGGTGCTTCCTTCGTGTCCGTCGGAACAGTTTCCTCCTTTGTCTCCGCTGGTAACTGTGTCTGTTCAGTGCCCATCGGAAAAGTTCCCCGTGTCATTTCTTGCAGTAGAGATTCCCCCTTCATTTCCGGTCGTAAAGATGTTTTGTCAGTTTCCATCGGCGAAGGTGCCTGCGCGTGCTCCACGTCAGTCGGAGACGGTGCATCCTGGGTGTCTGCCAGTAAGAGAGCTCTCAAAATGGTCTGCATATCAAAGAGCACACCCTGCCGTAGGCGACTTGCCATCTGGGCCTTGTTGACGCTCGTGGAGGGTTCCATTAAACAGCTAGCAACCGCCGCTCCAAAAGACTCGGCATCATCCGCATAGCTCAATACACGGGAATTTAACGGCTTCTGGATGGTTTCCAGTACATCCCGCAGTGGTAATAATCGGGAATTCTTTCCCACAAGGAGCACTTCCACGTTGCCGGCAGCACGTGACTCACCGGTACTTACCATACCGGCGTTTATCAGCGCAGCGCTGGCGAATACAAGCTCTTGGATTTGATTGATAACCGGTTTTATAGCCGCATTGTAATCGTCACGGGTAATGTTGACCGTCAGGGAAGTTTTGTTAGGCATCCGAATGGTGATTTTATCAATCTTTGGCTCATCGAAACCGGTCATCTGTCGGTCAATCTCTTCTTTTAGCTGTTCGATGATATGAGAGGGCAGTTTTGAAACGCCGGAGTCCTTCAGTTTCGCAGATACCAGTTTATGTAGTTTTTTGCGAATTTGCTGCATAGAATCCCAGTTCCAGGAGATATTAGCGTGGCTATCGAACTTACCAACGTAATTGTTGTGGATCACTTCGAAAATGTCCATATGAAAATACTCATAACCGGCATTACATACCACCAGATACGCCGTTTCGCCGTCCGCTTTAAAGAGTGTTTTCCGGTCGAGCGATAAGGCAGTATAAGATAGAATAATGGCTGTTATATCAGAAATCAGCAGTACCTCATCAACGTTGTTCTTCTGCCATGCTGAAACGACGGCGTCTTGTAAAGTTTTACTTTGTATGGCAGGTTGCGGCAATACCATGGTAATTCCTTCCACTTCTGTTACTCCGTTCCTCGAGATGACCTTTACGACATAAGCGAACAGTTTTTCCAGTAACAGAGAAAACGATGGGTCCTCTGTTTGAGTGCAGCTGAAGATGTGCCGTCTGAGTGAGCTGATGTAGGTAAAATCCTCTTCATCCTGGTAGCTGCGAGCTTCCATGCCGAAGAAACATTCGGAAAAATCATTCTTGTGTGCGGCTACCGATGGGAAATCCGTTAGAACACGAGGCACACCTTGCCCAAACACCGACACAGATACTTTTTCGAATCCAATGTCCAATCCAATCCTCATTTTTGTTAACTACCTAACAAACGAACACTGTAAAGTAAGTATCAGTATTAACTGAATTAACTTCTTTCATGCTTACGTTGCCTTGCTATGACAGTAGCCTGTCGACGAAGAAAGACCAAAAGACCTGCAGCTAGAATCTGGCCCAGAAAAACAGAGCAACCTGAGTTCAGTACCTCCAATGACAATCCACTAAACAGTCCGTTGGAAGCATCTAAATTTACGGTTTACGTTAAGACAAACGCTGTCGTTGTATGCTATGGTTAATCAATCTTGTTACAGGGTTGCCGTAACAAGGTAATGATGTAATCCGGATCAGTTTTATCGTTCGATTTCAACTGAAGAAAAATAAATGCCAGCTGACACATCGTCTGAATTGTTCTCCATCGAAATTTAACCTTATTTTTCTACAGATATGATAGGGTATGACAATCAAATTGTATAGTCATTCGAAATGTCATCATGATTCATGATTTGCTGTACCAAGTGAACTTATCTACTGCACATGACGTATATTATGCTCATGTAAGCCTTATCTTGGCCAACCCATTTTATTACCTATATGACGTGTCGCATGCGCGAACAATCCTTTCCTATCGATAAAACCGACTGGGATTGTTCAATTTCTCTGTAATTCTACCATACTTGCGAGATGGAATGCTAGCTTAAAAATTATAGACCTATCTGTATCTGTAGCAATAGTACACGTTATGACAACTATATAGCTAGTAACTATTGGACTTTTTCCTTGTATTGACGTTGTTTCTGGGTTATTGCTGTATAAATATCAGTAGCAAGTGTTATTATGGCCGATGGAGTGGGGATCGATTTGGGCACTACTCACTGCTGTGTGTTCGTGTACAAGCACGGGCGTAATCAGCCGCAACTGCTGAACAACAAAGCCGGCCACGCCACTACACCCAGCTGGGTGCGCTTTGAAAGGGATGGTCAGGATGTGGGACAGTTTGTCAAGAATCAGAGTCCGGAGTATCCGAAGAATACTGTACGTAATGCCAAACGCTTGATCGGGCGCAGCTTCCAGGACACAGCCGTCCAGAGTGAGGTGAAGCGAATGCCCTTTGACATCATCAACAAGAGCGGATCGCCCATGATAAAGGTACCACTGAGACAACGGATTATTAGGTTTTCATTCTACGTATATAGTTTCGTTTAGATTTCAGTATTATCCTTCATCAGCTTCATGTGTCAGAAAACTATTCTTTCTTTGAATCGAAAATGAATTCATACCAGTGCACATATTATGTGAACTGCCTAATGTGTCATCATCGGCTGATTCACTCTGAATGACATACTATTATGCAGACTATAGAGATCGCTGCTACGTTCAGTATTTCGATTATCTTATCTCTTATTTGGCAATAGTCCGGAAGGCGGAAGCAGTGTTGACACATCCTAGAAAAGCTGAACGTTCGAATGAAAAAATGTTTACCACCGAAAGTTAAGCCATATAGATCGCCAGGCCTTTGTCACCGGTTGAAAAAAGATACCGCTTACTCATGCGAGTTTTGCAGGTTCAGCAGCAAAACGACACCGGCACAAGTACTCTGTGGAGCAAGGTCATTAGCCCTGAAGAAGTCAGTACCGCCCTACTCAAACATATGAAGGACATTGCCGAGCAATTCCTGGGGGAGGTGGTGCAGAAAGCGGTTGTCACCGTTCCAGCCAACTTTATGGAAACCCAGCGAGCGGCCACCATCAATGCTGCAGAAAAGGCCGGTTTCGCCGGGGTCAGTCTTATGAACGAGCCGACAGCAGCAGCCATCGCTTACGGTGGCGTTGTCGATGAACAGGGCATAATTTTGGTCTTTGACTTTGGCGGTGGGACACTGGATATCACCGTCATGAAGGTTAAAGGCCGAAATGATTACGAGGTCCTGACCACCGAAGGTGACATGTACCTGGGCGGTGAGGATTTCGATAACGAGATTCTCGAGTATTTTCTGCAAGACATCAAGCAAAAGCATAAGGTCGACCTGTCCAAGGAAAGTCGAGCGCGCGCGACTCTGCAGCTGAAAGCCGAGGCATTCAAAATTGCCCTGTCCCATCCGGATGTTCGACGACACCGCGAAATGGTCTATGATCTACATGACAAGCTGCCCAAATATGAGGCGGTACTAACCAAGGAAACCTTTGCCGGAATGTTCGGTGACCTTTTGGATAAAACTCTCCTGCCTGTCAAGAAAGCGCTGAAATCCGCACACTTGGTCGTGGACAATATCAAGAAGGTCATCCTTGTCGGAGGCAGCACAAAGATGCCAGCTGTCAAGGAAGCTTTAGAGAAAATGTTCGGCGAAGACGGAGTGGTGTGTGCCATGATGCTAATCCGGACGAAGCCATCGCCCGCGGGGCGGCCATCGAATCATATCGGCTGAACAACAGTCTACCGGCGCGCGTGACGGAAATCACGGCATATCACTACGGAGTGGAGACGTATTTCGGCGAGGCTGACGACACGCTAGGGATAGCGGATCTCATTGCGCGAGGATCGGCGTGCCCGTGTTCCTTTACCAAGCCATTTCAGACGAGACACGACTACCAGACGAGTATCAAGTTTGATATATACCAGAGCAAAGATGGATTTGACATGGACAAGTATCCCACTGGTAGTCTGACCGTTCCCGATCTCCCGTCACGTAAAAAGGGCGAATGTAAATTCAACGTCACTTTCGATATCGATCGCAACAATACCCTGCATGCCACTGCCCAGGGCAAAGGAGATATTAGCCATTACAAGAAGATTGTCCAGATTGCACTAAATAATGTTTGCTAAATGCGCGGTTCGAATAATAATACTTCAGAAGTAATCAAAATGATTTGCTGCGTGTAATGTGTATGGTAGAAATTTAATACTGATGTCGTACACTTTTACTATGATAATTTCGAGATTTCATTCTGTTTTCTGTGAACGTCGGGCGCTATGAGCAAAATCGGTTTTTTTATTCGTTGCAGTCCTTTTTACAGGTCCTTGGCAGTGAAAGGTACAGAGTGAAACTGTCTAAATTTACTGGAACAGCACCTTTGTAAACCATCTTCACAAGCTAACCTTCGTAAAACATAAGCGATTCATTTGACTCCCTCTGAGCGGGCTCATGCATGCGGTACTTTACTGCCGGGATGTTGTTCAGTTTCGGCGATTCCCTGCCCACTTTGCTTGGTTAATTGTTTTTTTGCTGCTGAGTTTTGTCAGGAGTGTTCGGTGTCGCAACCACTAATTCATGAACCTTGCAGCCAAATGCCCAGATTGCGATATTATATAACAAACGTCAAACACCGTGCACATCGAAAAAATAACACGAATTAATCATGGTAACAATATGTCGATCTCGCTGGGAGAACAGTTTATATAAAGATACGAACCAAACGCGATATTAACGGCGCAGTTATTTTCTTTTTAACAAATGCATCATTGCTAATAGTTAAACCAGAGAACCGAAATGGTCATTCAGCTGGTCATAATGGTATTCGCAATCCAGTCCATGGCAGCTGACACTTTAGTAAACCACTGAGGCTGGTTTGGCTCGCAGCGGCTGCAGTTAAAGCACAAATATAAATAGCATTTGAAAAGGCTCCAGGGTTGTCCTACTTACGTATCCCGAACAACTCCCACGACTTCCCATCGATTGGGATCGTCAGGCGTCGGGCAGACCAGCGCACCGCCCAGATCACCGGAGCAGCTGTCAATAAAACAAGCATAAAATATCATTTCCGTTTCGTCGAATGATGCCACTTAAGTGTCGAATGTTTCGCTAGAAACTTTTCTTGAGCCTAGCGCAGCCGCAGTGGTCAAACCGACTAAGAGGAATATTTCTGGAATTTGCACTTTACATGCGTTCACATTTCTGGGCAGTTCTGTCACTAGCAGCAGCGGAGAAAACGTCGACTTTTTTCCTTCTACAGTATAGTCGTTACCAGCCGCTAGTACGGCATTGTCGTGTTCTCGTACTTCTACTTTAAAATAAATAACCAGCTTTTCTCAAGACGGCAAATCACAGACTAAGCTCATTGACGCATGGTTGCCAGACAAGACAACATCGTAATCGCTAAGGCACATTTGGGTTTCACAATAAACCAGCATCTCGAGAATACGAGAAGGTCATGCACTACAGGCATGATCAGCTTAACTTGGACGTGTCTGTCTGTGTAAAGCGTCGGTGGTAACAACGTTAACCGTTGAAACTGCCATGCACTGCAGACAATATTACTTGTGGCAGCTATTCGAATAACTCAGAAAACAACATTACCCATAGTTGTTAAGTCCACCGGCACAAATAAGATGAGACGTGGAATTGATGTCTGCGCTGACCAGACACTCTTCGGGATGGCGTATGATCATTTCAGTTTGGCGCAGCCTTTCCGAATACCAACCGCTGCCTTCATAGCCACCCCAGCCAGCCAAGTAGCAACGTGTTCCCACTGGAATGCTCCGGATTCCCAAACAAATAGCACTGACGTCCCGATTGAAGAACATTGGCTACGATACCGAAAAAAATAAAAGACTTGACCAAGAAGAAACGTTCTACCGATACGATTTACAGTCGAACTAATTTGACGTAGTCTTCGAAATCTTAAACGTTGGGCTGCTAATAAGTTTAAATGGACGACCTACTGTATATTGACATACCTCGCTCGTTTTTATCAAGCATAAATCTTTCTCATCCGGCTTTGCCGGAAAAGACTGCGGCAGACGAAAGGTCTTTTCAACAGGATACCGAAGGGCATTATCTTCGTGAGCCTTTGACAGGTCGTGCTCCCCAACCAAAGCGTTTGGTTTCGCATTGGGTAAAAATAAGCTTCCCAGACTAAACACATCAATAGATGACAATGATGCCAAGACGAGGAAGCAGAAAGCTCGAAGTTTTACTTGCTACAGCAATCTCCCGACGTGAGAATGAACCGATGATCGATCTGCAAAGATACTTCTTAAAGGTCACGCATTTACAGGAATATCATAAAATTTTCACGATAAATTCAGGAATTTAATGCAGAACTTGTAGATGAGACCGGTGCATCTATTGACTTACAATCACGCCTGTACATCGCGGCTCGACGGGTTCCTCTTCATCTCCCCAAACACTTTGAACGAACGGTTTGTACAGAGCAACCTGCCACGGAAAACTGTGTGGCCGGGCCTGGAATGTGAAATTACCCAACATTGATAGGTGCTTGATCTAACACAACACTGGTGACTGGTAGCATGTACACGCCTCGCTGCCGCCAAAAACTTTGTCGTTGTTGGTGTCGTCACGCAATGGTTGCACAGCTGGCACACCACAATCCCCCGAGCAGTTCTCGTCGTCTCCATTTGGACAGTCCGCTTTGCCTGTTGATGCAGATATGTAGCGTCTACTTCGACCGTAATGCAAAGCACCACATCATCGATTTGCCGATATCGGTTATCCTTACCGTCACAAAACAGGTTTTCTGAATAGCAGGAATCCCCATTCGGGTCATTAGGACAGGGTTTGTGGTTAGCACTCGGACATTTGGACACTACAACAGAGCGTATTATGAATAAGCGAATGCTTTTTATTCTTTGGGATTGTACATCATTCACTTACGTTGCACTGTCAACCGAAATTTGCCGTAGCCACTGTCGGTGTTCTTGAAAGTGACCATCTGCGTGTTGAAGTTAAAGGTTTGTCCAATCAAGTTTCAACCTTATACAGTGATATTAGTACTATACCGCCGCATTTCCAGTGACACGGATCGGATCCAGCGAGTCACCATCGTTCACTCGGCACCATTTAATCACCTCCTGATTCGCTAGATAACAAACCCCAAATATTGATGCAATGATCGAACACGTTCACCGTAATAGTGACATATTGGCGCGAACTATCGTGACCTTTGCATAGTATGGAACGAGGACAAAGGTTGCTCAAAGAAGGAAGCGAAAGCGTATGCTTGTTATACACACGGTATGCTGTATGCTTGTAGTGAACTAGGACCAAGGTTGTGGGGTAATGAAAGCATGGATCGAACGAAACTTTAACGTTGAGTACGCGGTTCCATGAGTTAGGATACTTCTACTGTTAAAGCGAAGCTTGACGATATGCATGAATGTCCGTACTTTCGCTGTCCACGATAGTGAGACCCTCACGTAGACAGTTGCCCCATATATCCATTTCCTCTGGGATGAACTGTATTCAATCGTACCCGCAATTGTCATTCACACCGAAATCAAGAGAAACAAACGGGTATACAGTACCTGGAGATAGCCAAAACCAGGCTCTACGGATACATTCCACTGGCACAGTCCTGGGAAGGAAAATGTCGTGGGGTAGTATGGAGACTCGATGCTCGCTGTTCTGCTGGTGACTCCGTCCAGATGAATACTTCCGCCACAGTCTGGCGGAGGAAATAAGGTCGTGGTCGTAACTGGGACAAAATGGTCGTCGGTTGCGTTGAAAAACATTCGAAATCCTCTTCTGCACAAATACAACACAAACTCTCTTCTGTTTGCGGTGGAAACTTGACTATTTTCGAAAAAGAACGCAGCAAATAGCGACATTTGAGTTACTGTATCTGAGGCCAACAAAATAAACGGCAGTTTGATATTTCAAAAGGATTGAGAAAGTGCAACTCACAGATTAAAATTCGTAAAGCTGTCCGTGCCTATAGATAAACAAAGAAATGATCAATATTGTATAAACATGCCAAATCATGAAAACATGCTTTACTTTAGGAATTCGAACCTACAGAACTCTACGGTGAAAACGCCGCTGTCCGATCCAAGTAGAATAAAGGGAGCGGGTGGTCCGTTGGCGTTACACAGCGGTCCTGACCACCAGAAAGAAAAGTGAAAACAGCTCATTCACAAGCGGAGTAGGCTGTATTAGGTACCGTGGATCAAGGTATCATTCATATAGTCGGGAGTGCTAGATTGTATCTGACTGCAAATTGATCCGTTTCTAACGCCGGAGAAATAGAACAGCGCCTCGTAGTTGCACAGCTCATAGATGTCCACAGCAAAGTCTGGCGCAAAGGATATAAGAAGGTTCTGAAAAAAAGCGCAACTTATACTTACAAATAGTTCCGACTCCTGTAGAATTGTTTTCCCTTACACATTATGGACAAAAACATCAAAGTTAATCAAACCGCAGTAAGTTCTGCAGATACAGCATTATAAACGTACGTTGTTATTTGGATTGGAAATGGTCCATCGACACGACAAACGAGTTGGCACGCTCGACAGGTGTTGGGGATATCGGTAGTACGGTGATTCAATCATCCCAGAAGTGCCAGTTAGAGACGCCGGCACTTTGCAACCATCTGTTTCAAGGTCATTACATTTTGTCATTTTGTTTAAAATTTACTGAATAAACAGTTGATTTCGAATACCTTGCGCAGCAACCAGGGAGACCAGTCCAGCCATCCAAACCACAGTCTGCAGTTCCATACTGTACAAGAGTTTATAACGATACTTGGAAAGTGCTTCAATGCGGAAATTATAAAAAATAAAATGACTGCTTTCAGAAGACAACTCACTGATTAATCGTTGCTTATAAGTGACGGTCTCTTCGGCAAACAGCTCCGGCTACGATGACGAGTTATTGTACTGTGCTGCATGTAGAATGGAATCGGCGATAAGGTTATCGGCAAAAATTGACTGTGCTGTAATATTCTTGTGACTGTATCAGATGAAAGCGACCAAAGTGTGTGTCAGATTTGAGAATTATATGAGCACCATACACATCGATATTATAATCTTAAATATAGCAGTCTATGTACTGGCATAGTTGTTGGGCTACATTTAGTCAGCGTCAGCATACTTACAGATACAGTGTAGAGTACCGCTCTTTGTCTTTGTAAATCATGAATAAAGTGAAGCGTTCTACAGGTTATAGTCTACAAATGCAGAGTTCCCGATGCCGATCGGCGAATACGTACGGTATGGCTGTAATTTTCTCAATTTTTACACGTTTTTACCTTTTATGCCTTACTAGTACAAAATTTACTTGTAAGATAGTTTTGCGTTCATTTAGAATGAATCTGTTTGCTAAAGAATTTGGATTTTAACAATTTTTTGCACTTCACACTTTATTGCGGCTGCTATACAGTTCCTGCTTTGCGCATAACTGAAATACCGTTTTACTAGGAAAGTGCACTCGCTGGTTGCGGGCACTGAATGACCGAAGCGAAGGAAGCACGTACTGTACATAGGGCAAAACGAGTTGCAGAAACAAAAACAATATTGTAGACTTACTAATTACTCAACCAACCAGCTAGATACCTGAAGAAATACGAAGTGTGTGTTAAAAACCGACATTAACTGATTCAAAAATAAGAGTAAAAATCTAAGTGATCTAAGTGAATTGGTAATAAAACTGGTAAATTGATAAATTGGCAATTGAGTATTCTGAGTAAATTGGTTTTCTTTGGTAATTTTTGTGACCACAGGTCGGTGAAGGCAGCATTATGATTATTTGACATTAGTGGGCTTCCCCTTAGGATGTGTGCAAGCACGGGTGGATGAAGTGCTACTTTGTGCGAGTATATTATTAATAATAAATAAAGAAGCAAATAAAAGCAAAAAATTATAATTAATTAATCGCTTCGGTCATTCAGTTCCCGCAACCAGCGAGTGCACTTTCCTAGTGTAGATAGTGGAAGGTTATCTTAGACTAGGTGACCCCGCGCAAATTGCGCTAATAAAACAAAACACAGATTGTTAATACTGTAATGTATTTATTTATTTATTTTGATGTCGTAATGCTAACAGGAATCTGTAAAACGAACCCCTATAGCAAAACCTTTTCATCACGGAGCCGGCATTATAATTCTGTGTGTCGCACCGGGTAGTACTGCTCGGCCTCAACCGCCCCACCCCGCCCATAGAGTCGTTTCGTCTCTCCCCCACACCCGCAGATAGTTAGAACGCTGGACCACTCCTTGAGTGGAGTAATTTTTAGAAAACCGTTCAAGATTTGCACTTTCTTTCAACTGAAAACATTCTAGACGCGGAAAAAGCAATTTTAGTATAAACAATTTTAAAAGCATTAAAATCCGTTAAAACACTCTGAAATCACTGTTTTTAATTGATTTGGGAAATGTGTAGCTCTTTGTTGAGAATGTGATACAACGAAGCTGGCGCTAAAAGAACTTGTGAAAAACATTAATGAAATTGTTTAACGGGACTCTGTATATGGCAGCAAAAGTCAGCTTTAATACCCGCAAGTTTAGCCTCCCCGCCCCCTCCACCTTTCCCTGCTTATCCAAATTTGAATTGCTGTCTTGGTGTCACCCGCGGATGTGTTTGAGAGGCACCGGGTTACATTTTCGAAATTACACTGCAGATTACTCTTTCCGGTTGTCCATCATTATCTCAAAAATAGGAGCCCTTCACCTCACAGAACGCCCCGACCCCAGAAAGCCCCCCACCCCAGAAAGCTACGACAGCCGGGCCGTGACCAATACAAACATTTATTTAAAAATGTGCCGCGATCCGCTTTGGAAGCCCTCATTTCGATTTCTTTGTTTGATTTCAAAGCCCAATGTTTTGGTTCTCAAACCATTGTTTCAACGACCGTGCCATTGTTCATCGCACGAAACAGTTCCCGTTCAATAGAGCTATCACCACTTAGACTGAGTTCCATTGGAACTGGAGTTCAACCCACACCTCCAATACGTTTCACAACTCTGTCCCTCGTTTCCCATTGGTTCCCCAATAAAATGCCCGTTTCTCCCGAATGGGTTGGTTTTTCCCAGTTTTCACTTTTGATGGCAGAAGTAGATAACATGAGCTTTAGAATGATATATGGCACCTGAAGATTGGATGAGTGGATCCTTCACAGTGACTCGACATACAGAAAACTCTTAGCGAATTATATAGATAGATGGGAACGATACTATCCGCACACAAGCAACCATTGCATGCTTAATGTCAGTCAACTGATTTTTCTTGAAAATGTTATTATGATGCACTTGCTGAAATGCGCCATTTATGAGCGTCCACAGACGTTGGCAGAACGCTGGCAGCCCCAGGCAGATTTCCCGCCCAAGGGACTTTCGCGCCACATGAACCGTCCAAAATGGGAAGGTGAATTGAACTAATGAGGTGTCGGTAATAGCAAAGGCGGAAAAAGCAGTACTTGTACAATAAAATCTTCCGTTGTAAACCCCTGTGACCTGGAATTCTTTCTTTGTAATTTGTAACACGGTTCTTTTTAAAGAATAATTATGCGTTGGTTGGGAGAATATAACGGGAACCCAGGTTGATTTCTTTTGTTTTGAAGTTTTGAAGGCGCGACCGCATGACCACACAAAAGAGGCAGACACCACTCAGACGAGACATAAAAAGCAGAACTTAACAGTCTTGTTCTGGCATGTAGAGTATCCTTTTATCTGTACTGAAGTAGCCGTCCTTAGTTTGATTAAGTTCATCAGCGCGCGCCAAAGAAAGGTCACATCCGAGTAGCTCGAGTAAAGAATTGCTAATGAGTTTCTTCTCAGATTTGCGAACGCAGACTCGTGACTCCTAAAATCTACATGCACCGGAATGAGACACCGCGTGGCATAACCGTATCACATCCGAGCGACGAAGAAACTCTGGTAGCGGCTATAAAAAGCAACGCTCTGTAATCTGTGGACACTTTGTATACGCGGCGTGCGGAATCTCATGTGCACGGTCTCAGTACAATAATACGATGGTTTAAGAGACGGGATGTTATTTTTAGGTCTTCAGCTGATCGAACGACTCAAGGAACGGCTTGTCGTTTAGGTATTAGCAAACAAGAAGCGGCTTCCTCGGAAGAGTTGCGCGGGGCTCGTCACGGCACGCAACAGGCAAAACAGGGCGGTAGCTTTAGGACCATTGCAGTTGCTTGGCGCACAGCAGGCTCAGGGGCCGTACCCCTTCTTTGGATTACTTCGTTCCGTTACCAGCTCATTTTCACTCGCAGTTTTGTACTGTGCGTTAATTCTGACTTTTAAATGGAATTTCGTTTGCATTGCCATTGTTGTTTTGTGCTGCGATCTTCTGCCTTTGCAACAAAATGGATAGGTCGATGCTAACCCGTTCCTTCAGTCGCCGCATCAGTGTCGATTCAACCAGGAAGGAAAGCTGTAGTTCGGAGATATTCCAGGTAATTCAGCTGGTTTCTGGCGAAACAGCTCGTTGTCTCCTGAATCGACCTATTTCAGCATGTTTTGCCCATTTGAAATGGGCCATTTCAGACACCACTACCATCCCCTCAGTGCCCTGTCCATAGTGCTAATATGGCAGAGAACGGAAAACCCGATAAAACGTCCGAAATGGCGGATTGCACTTGTTGCAGCATAGAGGACCTCCCGTTTGATATTCTTGTGCGGATCTTCTCGTATTTTGACTCTGTCGAACTGCACAAGCTTTCTGGGTAAAAACTCGCTTATATTACGTAACTGCCAACAAAAGCTACGGCAAACAGAGCGTTTTGCGGTACAATCACTGTCTGAATCGTAAAGGGAATGAATGTGCTTTGCCATCGTTTGCAGAGTCTGCCGAACATGGAATTTACTGATTTCCGACTACTTTCTCCGCCACACGGTATCCTTAACCCTGGAACGTCGCGAACACATGCCACATTCGATCTACCTCGGAAATGGTCGATATGAGTGGTACAAGCACGTTTTCCAGTTGTTCCTCGGATCGGAAACTCGCACGTTACATCTTTTCGCTGATCCGGTGGTCATTCAGCCCGAAGACGACGTGGAGGACATCAGTCAGTACTATTTCGCCATTTACCACGATTTTGAGAGGATCTTCACCCATTTGAAGATGTCCAAGGACCAAGTGACCGAGGAGTTCACTAGCGTGACGTTTGTAAACTTGTTGCTGCCGATGGAGGCGTTTCAGTATAATTTTCCGGACTGGATCAAGGAAATCAAACTCAAGTAAGGCTGTGATTAGACTTTGAGTTTTGCTTGCCAAAACCATTCTTTGCACGATTACATGCGAAGCGTCAATTTGCCACCGAACTGTCGCTTACAAAGTAGTATGAGCTTGCTGGATAACGTTAAAGAGAAACAAGCGAATTCGGAAGTCGAAAATCGTTGAAATGTTGAGAAAGCTAAAGTACACGAGCAAGTGGAGTGTCTCACAGGGTCGAAATAAAGTTTACATTCAATAAATTTTTTGCAGGAACTGTACTTTGGCGGCTTCGTTTCTGAATGGTTTGGGATCGTGGTGGGGTGATGAACAGGAGATCCTGCTGGTGGAGGTGGATGACAGTGTTATCAACGTACAGGAGCTCAAAACGGAAACGGCCAGTTGGGATTTTGTGGCTAAAATGGCCGGTCCGCTTAACCAGTTCCAGGAGGCTGCCGTTATGGCTGTGTTGAGTAGTACTCGGAGCGCTTGGGATCTTGTCAAACTCTTGGTCTGGTAAGTTCGTACAATACAAAATGCTATCGTTATTCTTATAAAAGAAAGTTTTACTTAAACGTAATCGTGTGATTAGATCATACTACTCAAACTGCGGCGGTCTTCAAAATCTTGTATAACAGTGGTATAATATGTTACGTTTGTTAAGGGTTTCGAAATATCAATCTCTTATGCAGCAGTATTGGAACTTGTTGCAGAATCGTGTGCACGGTGCATCTGAGGATAGTAACCGATAGTTGGTCAGTGTTTCCCCTGGTTGCATAATGTTTTGCATTAACTGCGGATAACCGTTGATTTCTGACCATTTTGCACGTTTTCATGCTTGTACTCTGAGATTCGACTGCACCTGTTGCTTTTACCAGGAGCGAGGGTCGCTACCGGGACTTTATGGAAGTACAGATGACCGTAGCGGATTTGGCCATCAGTGTGGATATCCTTCGTGGTTTCAAGCTGTCAACACAGCACATCCTGCTCTGCTATGTCAATCACATGCCCTTGACTGACGAAGGTGATGAGGCTGATGTGCAGGAGGATGACGGGAATATTGTGGATGAGTGAATTCCCTTTGTGCGCTTTCGGTCTAGCTGTAGGAAAAATGTTACGGAGTTTTTTCTTATTTTTATGACTTTCTGTTTGTAAGCTCTTGTTAGGAGTATCTCTGATATGTTTTTCGAGCAATTCTGCTGGATTTGCCAAGTACTTTGGTCACTGAATCGAAGCGAGGTGCTGTTTGCCGATACTTGTGATTACGGTGCCCTTGCTGTTAGTTATTGAAATATCCAGCGACACGTGCACGTTTGTTGTGGTTTGTGTATGATAATTTGATAAAATAATCGATTATTTGATAACAATTATGATAATTTATTTATTTGATAAAACGATAATTTGATAAAATGATTATTTGATAATTGAATTATTTGATAAAACGATAATTTAATTATTTGATAAAATAATTTGGTAAAATGATAATTTGACAAAATGATTATTCGATAATTAAATTATTTTATAAAATGATAATTTAATTATTTGATATCTGATAAAATGATAATAGTAAATTATTCATCCACGTACGAAAATCACCATGTCGGCACAATATTTTTCAACCGCATTCCAACGAAAAATAGTAACATTTCTGATTTCTGAATATTTAATGCATCGCGAACATTGCAGACGTAACTCTCTTTCTTGCTTTAATCAAAATCGATGATAAAACACGATTCCTTCGAATTTCACTGGTCAGAATCACAGGCAAACAAAAAAAGAGTGAAAGTGTCACCATCAGCTTTTGATCATCGTTTCCACAAATTCATGGAATGCTCTAAAAAACAACCCACAATTCCTATCAAAAATAGACCAAAAGGGCATATTTCAAGGCTTACTTTGAACTGATCGGTTGGCCCAGCTCATAAAACGGATTCATCACCATGTTGGCATACGCGACGTGT
>JAQGAU010001936.1:0-17177 GCA_034698045.1 Paramacrobiotus richtersi | reverse complement strand
AGTCGGGGCACCAGTTTCGGACCAGCAGCTATGGGCTTCCAGATTCCCCACAGTATTCGACGGAAGCAGAAGCATTAACCATACAATAACAAAATCATCGATATTTTCTAACGAGCCAGGAACGAAGAAGACCGCTGCAGGGATTTGTAAGAAACAGACAAGATTCCAAACATAACTAACCAGTAATAACCGGATCAGCACGGTGTTTCGTCGACTCCGCTGACTGTCGTTGTTTACGCTTAGCCCTCGAGAGTGCTGTAAGAACAGTAATCTGCCTGCCAGAAGAACATAGGCGATCCCTTCGATCACCAATGGTGTCGCGATGCATACAATGGACACGGCAGTATCAGCTGCTGATCTCGAGAGTACTGGTAAACACAATCCCGTTGGAAGCCTGCGTGATGCTGTCCAGTTAGCCAAAAAGCATTGCGGCAGCTGCGCAGTAACTACAGTGAGCCATATTACAAGGAGGTACAGCATGGTCAGGCGAGTGGTGAAAATTTGTTTGTAATGATGTACCAGGAAAGTGGCAGTCATGCGGTTAACAGCCAGTGTAGCGGCGGTCCAGTATGTTACGGAAAAGAATGTTGCGCGAGCGAATTCGAAGGCATAAATTCCACACTGAACGACAAAGCTGTATCCCAGCTGTATGCGCATAACGATTGTGCTGTCAGCTGGAGGCTGGAGCGATGACTGCTATGTTGAGAACATCCGAAAATAACAGGTGACAAATGAACAAGTTACATGAGCTTTTCGCGAAAGACTTGCGTGATATCGTTACGATGAGTAGCGCAACGCTTAAACCGGTACCAAGTGAGGTAACGGTGATGTTGAACGCCAACCATGTCCATAATATAGAGAAACTAGCTATCGGGATGCCGAAATCTGTAGCATTTAAGGTCGTGCTTTTGTTTTGGGCAGTCAGTAACAGCGCCGTCATGACGGATTAAGAACAATTTTGTATCAGACTAACCGTCAATAATTTGTGTAATTATATATGCGCCTTTCGGAGAAAGTGTTGACTGCTGATATTTATGTCGCGTCACAGGCAAACCTCTCGCGAGGTGATTGAAGTCTAATCACACATCGATGCATAAGTAAGTTCTATAGAAGCAACAGAATAACACTGTACAGAATTGCTAAAATAACACAATAAAGCTAACGCTGAACAGAAATACATATAAGCAACAAAGTGAACGCTGAACAGAAATTCTGTGATATTTATACGTCAAGGGGCTTTTGGGTAATTCCTTTTTTCCTTTCCTTTGTATTTGGGTAATTCCTGTTAAACTACAGACATACTCTGCTTTTGCTTTATTCGGCTTGTATATTGGTCTTCGAAATACCACTTAAATATTATATTGCACCACTTAATACGCTAGCACTCGACATCGAACAAGGCATGAAAGAGCTTCCGCAGAATTGATATTTTATTTCAGCATACCGGTAGATGCATGCCCTTGCTCCTACAAGTGTGCTTTGTATAGCGGCATCGAACAACGGCCTTCCGATCCAATAAAAAGCAAAAGAATCGGTTATACTATTTCCATTGACCTTGTTGTACAGTTTATGACAATCAACACGGTCGAACGGCACTGCAGCAACACATCCCAAAGCAAACATGCACTTACTTTGTTTAGGTGCAGACACAAAGAAGACTATGCTCATGCATGTTAATGTATAGAAGTATGAACAGTAAAACTGCACGTTAAGTGCGTAACCTCATTTGTCTCGGTCATCGACGCGTCATTGTTTATTCCCGCGTAGGAAAACCACAATCATACTAACCTGAAAATAGTCAAGCTCCTAGCGTTTCCCGGACGGTTGTTACTTGCTCACAACCAACAACACAGCGTTGGCTGCAAAAACGTCCTATTTTGTCTCGTACTCGATCGTTGTTTGTACGTTATTAATAAATGCACACCTAAACAGTTCACATATGGATAATGGTACCACCACCTTGTTGTGGTCTGATTAGCGACGACAATGGCTTTTGCGTAGTCCAGTAACTGGTAAAACGTAGCGCTGGAATAGTAGCTATCTTAGCGATTCTTCTACAACGATATTAGTGCTGACCTAAATAACAGTAAATATGCCTTATTGCTGCCATAATGTTCCTGTTGTCGCTGCAAAAGCCTTCAAAACGCAGATATAAAGGCAAATCGTTTACTTTTATGCAGAAATTACTGCTTTCCGGACGTCTGCCAGCATTTAAATGGGTTATTCCTATAGACACAATGCAAATTAAACTTCTCGTAAAACCAGCGCGAAATTCTTGAGATGCATAAAAAGTAGCGGAAACCCGCGCAACAGGCAAGCTGTGATGCGTATAAACCAGGTTTTTGCCGTCTATGCGTTGTTACCGTTGTTCGACTTTTCATTCCATCTTTCATCGTTTTAACTTTTAAGCATGCCTGGAACGAAAGCCATTCATATTGTGCTAGCTGTATTAGTTTGCGGGATGACTCAGAAAGGTCACGCATGGTGGCCCGGTTTTGAGTACGCGATGGCTCCCTTTCTTCCTCCATTTTCTTATAATCAGGGCAGCCCATGTGGATCATCGCCGTGCGGACAAAACGTTCCAAAACCACCATGTCCATCATGCTGCCAACCTCCAGACCCGCCTAAAATGTGTGCCATTACGCTGGCTCCCAGTTACGCAGTTGTAGATGTACCTTGCGGCTACGGTCTCATGGGAATTAACAGCATTCATTCCAATGTTACCATTAGGGTAAATTGTAAACAGGGAAATGACAATATTTTCTTCAAGTCGTAACAATACTATTAGCTTGCTAGTTTTGGCTTCGTAAGCGCCCTACCACTGATTTGACTGGAATCTAGCCTTAAACAATTATTTCAGGTCCTGAATGACACGTGTGGACAGCAAAATTACCGGTTTGAAACGGCTGTTGTGCATGGTCCAGCCGTAGAATACGTAACTTTTGATTCCGCTACGGGTCAGTTTTACAGAAGTGCAACAGCAGTGGTCGATCACAACATGACCCAGACGATATCAGTGAAAGCTTATGGACTCCAAAACTCCGTTGGATCACAGCCAGTCTATGTCACGGTATGTACGTAAATGGAAGGATGATGATACCAACTCTGCTCCGGTTCGTTTGAGCTTTAATGCTTGTTTTGTTGCTTCGGATTCGGCTCGCTGAGAATCCTAAATACTTTTTCGGACTATATTGAATACTGTATACGGTACCTTGAACTGCACGTAAACTATGTCGACTACTTTTTTAGCTGTAATTTTGCTTTACAGCGTCTACTTTTTATAAAATCAAACATTTATGAAGCCCTAAGGGCATGCAATCACCATTGTCCACTAAGAAAAGCTTGCATAGTTTTGATGAGCTTGTAACGTCAGTTCTTTCCAGCTGATCTACGATTCATGCGTGCTTGGTCTGATTGGCCCGGATAGTGCCCGAGTATGCATAGGTTTTCCACCTTATACACCTCTTGCTGATCAGATAGCAGCGGGATCTACAGAAGCACGGAACATGTGGCTCTATCCACAACTCACGTTTGCGGTACGAAAACAGTCATATTTCGAATGTTTTTTTAATGTTCGAACGTGGTCAGCATATTTATATTTATCAGGCTACGAATGTACCCCCGATGATGCCGGTACTATTCGATTTGGCAAAAGACTCTGTACCAGTACCGGGTTTGGGAGCCGCGAATACTGTTAATGGTGGAATTTTTTCTCCGGACATTATTTCGTTTATTGGCGCAGGCACCAGTGTCTGGATCAGCAATTACAATGTCTTAGCCCAAAGATCGGCGTACGATACGATCGGAATCTATGGCGCATCTTTTGATGGTGGTCTCCCATCCTGCGTGAGCGGCGCTACCGTTAATCCGTCACCGGCAGACCCGGGAACGGGCGGTGCTGTAACAGGGGGCAGTTGCTGTCAATTTCTACGTTTCTCGGTGATGCCCGGTATCACCGTATCTCCATTTCGTGGATCGTATAAAGACGTTCTTGTAAGTTAAAGCCTTACCGTTACGCACACCGTCACACGTACTGTACAGTTGTTAAACGTGATGTTTGTTTAGGTATGCTACGAAGACGTCAGTTCGTGCTCATATACCTAACGACCACCCGAATACTAGACTGCCTGATCGGTGATCACCGTGCGCTCTTTACCATATTAGTCTCAAACACGTTCATCGTTACTTGGCGCTCGTTTTGCCAGCAAGGCTGACGATCAAACTTAAAGAAAATTTTTTCGCTTACATTCTAGCATTCAGTAATTATTGTACAAACTGTTCTATATCACTGTGCGATAGATATATTACAACGAACATTTCTATTCCATACTCTATTCCGTTGCAGCTTTCATGCAGTACTATGTATATGATTCCGGAGTGATTTTTATTTTTTTGCGTCAGTAATGTACGTGTTGTCGTGTTATTGTCAACATTATTAAGTTTTGTTGCTTCTTCGTTGTTGTTCTGTACACGCGTAGTGCGCGCACCGAAGGCACTTGTTTAGTGTTTACTTGTTTTTTGTACAGACACAAAATTCGTTGTGGGCTGCGCGGCGCGCTGTTAACGAATCGCGCGCGCGAGTTGTGGGCGCGCGTGTTAACGAATCGCCAGGGTCGTGCGTTGACAACTCACGCTAACCGGAAGCGGCAGCAAACTTTATAGGCGAAATACGCACATACCTGACATACGCCATGCCAACGATCAAGACCACTGATTCTGTACAATCTTGCCAATTCTGCCTTTACGGCAGTTGCTCTTGTGTGTGCGTTGGGACTGTATTCTGAAAATGCCATACATCGTGCGCTGCGCGCATACGATACGATGACAGAGAACAGGACTTGGCATCCCTGGTCAGCCTGCATGACGGCTGGACTCAGCAGACTAAAGTCATCATTAACGAGGGCCTCGACATCGACGATGATCCATTACTTTAAAACATAACTGTAATGCATCGGGGCAGTTTAACCTTCTGTTTCTACCGTGGAACTTTGCTTGTACGTAGTATCTTCTGGTTCTGGTTTTAATCCCGTCCATAATTCAACCGGAAACCAACGTTAACTGTAGTGCTTATTTAAACTTTTTATCATAATTTTTTAAATACGAGCTCCAGGTTCACAATAGGAAAAACACAACATCGATACTAGAGCGGTGAAACTCATTGATGGGGCCGCGCCCCCAAGCTACATCACATTTCAGTGATTTCACCAATCGTCAGATTGGGGGGAACGGGTCGAACTATTCTACTGACCGTAATTAAGGCAAGTTTCTGCGTATTGTGATAAGTATTGATGAAACCACAACACTCGCGCACCTGCATACCTTGCACTAGCCTCGGTTATGATTTATAATAGCCAAAACATCAATCAACAATGTCTAGAAATCCGTTTGTGCGCGCAACGTCCGGTTGTTGCGCAATGGCGGTAAAAAGTTTAAACACATTTTCGTCTCAAATAACTCAGCGTTTCATCCAGACTTCTTGCAAGTTTCATGATAAATGCACACATATATGATGATCGTTCTGAACCAATTTCAGCCCGGAAGCACGTTTCTGAAATTTTAAAATGAATTTTAAAATTTTTGAAATTGATTTTAAAATTTCAGAAACACACTTCTGGGCTGAGATTGGTTCAGAACGATGATCATATATATGTGCATTTATCATGAAACTTGCAAGAAGTTTGGATGAAACGCTGAGTTATTTGAGACGAAAATGTGTTTAAACTTTTTACCGCCATTCCGCAACAACCCGACGTTGCGCGCACAGACGGATTTCTGGACATTGTTAATCGATGTTCTGGCTATTATAAATCATAACCGAGACTAGTGCAATGTTTACAGGTGCGCGGATGTCGTGTTTTTACCGACACTTATCACAAAACACAGAAACTCCCCTTAACACGGTGAGCTTCTTTCTGCCTTTCTGCCTGAGTGTCTGGCACTTTCTTAGTTTCTGCTAAATAAATTTATCGAAGTAGCGGAACGGTGTAAAAACTCATCCTCTCAATCTGCGTAGCTGATTACGATTTGGATTGTTGAATTGAATTCGCTAACTTATATTTTGTTGTTTCTTACGGCGAGGAGAGCGACATTCGCGTTGTATTGCGAAAATGGAGAATCTGAAGTGCGCAATCGGGCGGGCATTTCCGTGCCAGAAATCCGTGACTATCCGTTCGCCAATTCGTCTCCCTAACGAGCCTGAATCTGACATAGTGCAGGTTCGCGAAGAGGATGGACTTTTTCGGCAGGGAAGAATTATCGACTGCGCCCAAGGAGGCCTGCTGATCGACTGGGAATGCGAGGGAAGACCTGCATCCAACTTTGTACCTTTTGGCAAGATTTATCTGCACAGAGAACAAAAATCCTGGAAAAAGGACGTCATTCGTACAGGAGAAGAAGTCCCAGTGGAGGTGCTGATGCGTTGGCGCCCAAATGCCAGGACGTGGTACCCAGGAACCCTGATCGCTACAGATCAGTGTCGGATCACTATCGACGGGATCAGTAGCTCTGTTGGCTGCTGTTTAGTTAAGGCTGCACTGCCAGATGGCGTCAAATTCGTTGTTGTGCCCGCAAAGCGGATCCGTGAACCACCAACTGAGGATATGCTGGAGGTAATACGTGTGCAGAATGGGCATTTTTTTAAGCAGAAACTTGATCTGCCAGAAGTACTCCGTCTTGGCGCGGGTTTTGCGCGACAAATGGTGGATGTTTTGAACCGGGAGAGCGTACCATTAACAACCAATCGAGCCCGGACCTTAATCAGGGCAGTGCGCATGGATGGCAAGTCGTTGACGTGTATTAGAATCGGCTACGGCATCGTTCGGAAGGAAGACCAATATCATCGGGTAAGACAGTTACAAGCATCGTTTTTATGGCGAATACCTGACATTTCTTATCACATCACAGGAGATTGTTTTCGCGTGGATTTGGTAGCGACAGTTACAGTAACTTTATTACCGTTCTTTAGCCAGACGACCTACGCACAGTGCTGCTCGGGGCCGCAAGAAAGTCCATCCAAGTGATCGAATCTCAACATCTACAAAGGAAGCGAAAGTTGTCGGAGACAGGATCTTCGGAGGCAGAATCGTCTGAGACTGAATCGTCGGAGGCAGAAACAGAGCCTAGCATCTCCACTGCAACCTACGGCCTCCGGTTACTGCCAAAACATATCCTGGCTTGCATACTCGACCAGTTCGACAGGGCAGAGCAGTGCCGTCTGCGCCAAGTGTGTGCGGATTGGGATCGCCTTCTGACAGCGCCATATACCGTGTGCATACATTATGGAAGCAGAAAACAGGACTGCCTGTCGCTGTCGAGCTTGCATGACGGCTGGAGTGCCGCTGGACTCCAAAGACCGAAGTCATTATTAACAAAGGCCTCGACGCCGGTAGTGATCCATTGCTGTGTGGTGGCCGTTTACTCCGGTCTCTTGTGCAAAAGTGTGGACATACCACCGTCGACACAATCATTCTGGCCGATATCACGTGGAACGGGAACGATGGCGGATGCAACAGCTTTGCTATCTCGTTCGGTCGTTTGGTTGAGGAGTTGAATGATATGGCAGCTGTTTGCCAGAATCTGCTGTTTCGCTGTGTGACGGTACGAGTCCACATGGGCTATTCTCCGGGAGCATTTGGACCTACATTGCTACGTATCGTGACGGGACGCATCACTGGATCCCTCACCGTCAAGGAACTATGGGCGCGGATGGAGGACAGCTTGCCGGCCTTGACTCCAACGCAGTGACAAGAATTATCGGATCGGATCAGTACCAGTCACCACTGGAATGTGCTGGTACGGTATATGACTCTTGCTGTAAGTTTAGACTCTGTAGTGACATATCAGCGGGATTTCGGGATAGATCAGCACACACTTCATACATCAGCAGCAGCATGTTTGTCACTGGCAAAATTAAACGACTGAATTTTCGTACTACATTCTTTGATTGAAAACCTTTTGAAAAGTATGACAGCGAATTAGTTAGCTTGAGCCTGTGCTGGAATACGGTCGCTAATTTGTTCAGGTACCAGACTTTCTTTTAATTGCTCATGCATACCACTGCAAAGGGAACGGTCAGTTTTTCAAGTGGCGGCACTCGTGGTCTAACTGGACGACTTGGATTTTGTACCGCCATGTGCATGTGATTTACTTGCAGATCCTCAACGACCGACAGAGTAGCGATCCACGGGAGGATGCGCACTACCGCGGCCGCGTATGGACTGCGGCTGACGTGGGCACTGTGGATGTGCGGAAACTGAATAAACTCACTCAGCATACTCTGGCTGCCATGAACAGTTCCCAGGCCATAACGATCCCTCTTTCGTGGTAATGCGTTCTGAAATGACCGAGTTCTGAATAGCAGATGAGATTTGGACGGGATGGATTGAGCCTGGATATTCCATTGGCTGGAATAGTGTGTCACGATTTATGCGACTGCGTTCGATTTCCGTCCATATACCAGCTGCGCTGTTTCTCAGTGGGCCTATATGAAATGCATTTCGTTATCATTTCAGCTTTCATTTCGTTATCCTTTTTTTAATATTAACTTTAAAACACGATTGTCTTTGAATAGAATCAGTGCACCGTTAGCTTCTGTTACCTTACGTCTTACGGTATGAGAGTCCTGACAATGCGCGGCAGCTTGTACATACCGCTTTTTCTTGTTTTCCGTAAAATTAACACCTTCTGTTTCACGCTGATCACCATCTGTTCGGTTCAGTAGACATTTTTTACAACTTCGTACGGTAAATTCAAGTGCACCACACGAACAGTTCACGCAGTTATGGTTCCGTACGTTTTTATTCAACTCCTATTATCCCGAAACTTCTGCAGAAATAACCCTAAAACTCCACAAATAAAAGTTATAAAAGAAGTAACAAAACAGAAATTAATCACGACCTCTCAACTTCCGACACAAGCGATAAAATCAACTATAGAATTAATCCGTCACGATGAACATCAAAGCTAAACCGAAATGCTGCCTTTGCGGAAATCGCTCTTGCCAATGAGAACATTAATCAGCACACTCTGCCCGCCTCGACTGATCTTGACCGCGTCCTGGAAGATCTCCGCTAGCTTTCCACCTTCCTCGCGTCCAATCTTAATCCCACGGGCACCGAACGCCTCCACCGTCTTGTCGTAATTCGAATACTGTAGCCAACCAAGTCGATTACCCTGTGATCCCCTTAAACCAATAAGTGCCTCAAACTTACGTCTAGCATGCAACTGACACCACTTCCCAACATCTCCACTTGGTCACGCGCGATCTGCGACCAACAGGCATCGTTCCCGATTACTCCGATCACAGGCGCCTATAATGAACCCGTTAACTTGACAGTAGTCTCCCAATCAACTGTTCTTCTCGCATTTATGGTTGAAAATACCAAACTGACTCGGGTCTCATTCAGAGTTGCTCTCTTTATAAATAGTTAGTGGGAGCAGGCTCGTGGGAAAGTACATTTAGTTACATATCGTATGAAGTCATAATTTTGATTGTTAGTTACATTTCCTATTAATTATATTTTTCCCCACATACATATCTAATTTCTTCGGTCAAAAACCCAAAGAAATCCAAATTAGAAGTTATTTTTGTTCCGTTCTGCCGGCGTGATCATTGAACACCGGATCACTGTTGTCGTGTGGATCGATCATTACCTTATGGCGCTGGAATGTATCATACTCCATCAGACTGTATCCGGCCGATCCATCCCCCCAAATCAACCAGACATCACACTCGGGACGGACCAGTTTGGCGCCCAGTGCAAACCCTCCGCCCACGCCCAGCGTGCCAAAGGGACCGGGATCCAGCCACATCAGTGGACCGCGTGGTCTGTTGGTAAAATACCATTAATTCAAAAGAAGCATAATATTATGTAGCTGACAGATAAACACAAAACGGAACCACATAACTGTACAGAATAAAATCTGACAAAAATAACGCAAGTACGCTATCTTGACCATAATACGAGAAGCCCACATGGTATACTAAAACATAACGCACGACAAGTGAAACTGTGACGTTCTTGTGCTGACCTCATAACATAAGCCGCCGTTGCCACGAAATCCCCACCATCCGCCACCAAAATGGTATTATCCGGTAATGTATCTTCCATAACATGTAAAACTTTGATCGGGTTCAAGTGTTTATCCGTTGTCTCTTCGGCACGCAGTCTACGTAGACAGAATCACTTAAAATTGAGTATGTTACTTTCGACTACGTCTTATGTGAAATCTTCTCTTACCTGTTTTTGTCTTCGGCTACTTTGTTGCGATCTTGAACTGTCTTGATCCATTCTTCATCGGTCTTGTAGCCGCTCTGCGACAACTTCTTCTCCACTCGCAACAGGAAATCAGCCGGATCCCCTTCAGCCACCAGTGTCGACTGCCAAAACAATCCGGAATTCTGCAAAAAAAAAACAGTTAATAGAAAATTAACAAATACCCTTGAGCAAATCAGCACGAATCGAGTTCAAAAGAAATGACAACGAAACGAAAGCGTCGTCACCGCACTAGCTATTAGCAAAGTCGTCAAATGCGAGATATCGTAGTGCAACGGCTCTTAAGTAGATCAACCGAGTACGATTTCACGTGCTTCTTCCAATCGTACTGCAAACTAAAATAACACAATATTGTTCTAATTTTTCGATTTCGAACGAACATTTTCAAAACGTTTTTAACCTCTAAAAAATCTGATCGTCACATTTTTTTTTAATTTTTAAGACGAACGATGAATGCATGATGGTTATTTTACAGATTCAAGCTTAATTTTTTCTTATAGAGTCTTGTTAGTAATCAACAATCTAACAAAGTTCACAAAATATAATCAATTCAGATTAATATAAAACTACAAAAATAAATCACACAGCGACAGGTCAACCGCCACCGTACGCGAGAATCTGAATTAACACAACAGCGCAAACGACCGAAAACATTTTGTACACTTACCAGTCCCGCCAGTTTCTTGTCCCGATTGATGGAAATAATCTTCTTCCCCCGGCGGAAATCCCGTCCATAATTCAACCGGAAATCGGCCACCGCCCCGCACAGCACAATCAAATCCGCCTCCCGGATGGCATCCTTGCGGGCCTGGCGGATCTGGATCTCGGGATTCCGTCCCAACAGTCCGCGCGCCATTCCCGACAGACTGGCGGGGATGCGCATCGACTCCAGTGCCCCGCGGACCTCCCCGACCGGACTGGGGGCCAGGGTGCACTGACTGCCCACGAGAAACATGGGTTTCTTGGACTGGGCGATCAGCTGAGCGGCCGTGGCTAGATCGGTCTCGGACACGGTGGGACGGGTCACGGGGAGGGGGGAGATGTCCTGGGGGGAGGGGGGCTCGGCGAAGATACCCTGGAGGTAGGTGTTGGATATCCTACAGGTTTATTCACATTAGTGTTAATCTTTTGCATTTTGTTACAGTATTTTCGAATACTCTATCCTGATTTGTTATCACTCAAACTACACTCACACGATGTTTACCAGTAAACAATTACGTTATTCGACCTCCTCTACACAGGCAAGGCTATGGCAGAATAGGAGAAAAAACTGGAAAGTATATCAGACCAAAGTTACACCCCGCAGAATCATTATTTTTACGTTAGACTGTCGGCAATGCACGAAGCCGGAGGTAAACCAGCAAGTGCCACTGTACTACGATTTCATTCCGCTTTCCAATGTGTTCATAACGTCGTACCGGATAAAACGAAACTGTTGAAATTAGCACCTCAACATAATACAACTTTAAACTTTATCAGCAGGTGCTGAAAACGAAACTAACTATTCCTGGTCTAAAGAAAAGGCAACGATTTGTCGTGTTGTATTCTGCGTGATGTCACTTTTTACAGGCGAAAGTATCAGTGTAAAACGCAGTAAAATGGAGAAACCATGTAGAAACTTACAGCTGTTCCATTTTAGCGGGGAAGCCTTTGGCTTTCTTGGCGGCATCCGGCTTGACAAAGGTGTCCGAGACGACCTGGTAAGGATACAAAATATCCAGAGGGAACTCGACAAACACCGGTCCAGGAGTGCCGGACTGGGCTTTTTGCATGGCGGAACGCAGTGTCGGAACGATATCCTGCATCCTACACGTTAACACCATTGTTTTCCCATTAGTAATTAACAGAATGCATAATCAGTGCAGTACGTATATTTGTCTTATTAACGAATAACAAATATGTCAAATTTAATCCACAAATGTAATAAATTAAATTGGAAAAAACTAAAAACTTCAAAAATAATATTTAATTACAATAATATATCAGTCAAATTAAATAAATTCAGCTTGTACACTCTTATGCCGAAATAAATTGAATTCGTATTGCTAGTCAAAAATCCACTCCAGCAAATATTAATCTCGTTTTTCTCGCACAAAACCATCGTTATATTGATCAGTACAGTATCTATCGTTGTATTTCGTTTCATACGTACCGTGACACGGAATATGTCGCTTTGCAGATGGTCTGGAACACGGACACCTGATCGATATCCTGCAGGGCTCCACGACCCTGGAAATGAGTTTGGTTCATGTATGGTGACATATCTCTCGATTCCAGTAGTTTTGAACAAAGAAATTACGCCCATCCTAGTCTTAAATTCCTGATTATCATCGCATTAAAAATAACGGAAACTGGTGCATTTTTATGTTATTTGAAATACCTTTCTGATGCTATTTGACGATTCTTACTTTCTATGGTTTTCTGCGAGCCATTACACTACGACACCAACTGTTTCTGGTTGCTGCGACTACGCTACGAGAATGTAGTGCGACGAGTAATTCGTATTAAACACAGATGAGAAATCAATTCTACATACACAATTATAGTTTATTGTTGTCAAAGTCACAGAACATACAAGAATCCAGTCACTACTTGAATTAGATGATACTTACAATCAAGAACAACCCAGCAGTGGACTATTATTGTATATATATATATTCTGTTAACTGAATTATTTTACAATGTATCGATTTTCACAATTTCCACAAATTCATAACAGCGCACTGGTGATACGTTTTCATAGAGTAATTAAACTTTTTATTTCCGATCATTCCAACACGTTCGCCAGATACTTAGTATCTATTCTTTGTTTCACCTGATTTCGCTAAACAATTATTTGTCGTTCTTAATTATAAGCTGTGCTTTACTTTGAAAATAAAATCATGATGTTGCGTAAAAATTTCACCCAAAATTGCGCACATGCTGTGCGTAATTATGCAACTTTGAATCGGAGTTTCGAAGACCACATTTTGAGATGCCGAAAATGTTGCATTTTACAGTTTAGTAGCCATTCCACTACGATTCTCAACAGGTACACGTAACACACAGAACACGGTCAGTTCATTAATAAGAAGAATAATATTAACAGATGCATCTTTTCAGACTGATCAAACGTACAAGTCCCATGTTAATTAATCGAATACAGGTGGAATTGTCAGGGGTCCTTACAAGTTAACCATGATATCGATAAGCATTATTAAAATAATCAACATGCTAAACTTGTTTTTTTTTTATTAAAAAAGGGACTTTTGTATGATCACTCTGTGTAACATAACGTGATACATGTACAGATACAGACCACAATACAGACAACAGCCTTACCTTTAGAATCGTGGCCGCGGCACCTCCGATGAGCAACAACGGACTCTGGGCCATCTGGGCGTTCTTCATGGCCGTGACGGTATTGGTCACACCCGGTCCCGCCGTGACGGCCGCCACGCCGATTTTCCCGGACAACCGGGACACCGCGTCCGCCGCGAACACCGCGTTGACCTGATTAACACAATGCACATATTCAATTAATTCCTTTTTACCGCTTGATTAGCTGATTTATTGCCGTTGAAACTGTTTATTTTAACCAAATCTTTATTCTTGTTATTGTGTGTCAAATGATGAATACTTTAAAACAAATGATGAATATTTTTTGCTGAATTTAAAATAAACAGTTACTGAATATTTAAACTATTTATTTTAAACAAATCTTTATCCTTTTTATTGTATGTCAAATGATGAATATTTTAAAACAAATGATGAATATTTTTTTATGAATTTAAAATAAACAGTTAATGAATACTTTAAGTGTTTATTTTAAACAAATCTTTATTCTTTTTATTGTTATCAGATGATGAATATTTCAAAACAAATGATGAATATTTTTTGATGAATTTAAAATAAACAGTTACTGAATATTTTAACTAATTATTTTAACCAAATCTTTATTTTTTTATTGTGTCAAATGATAAATATTTCCTAATTTCTATACATCTCGTAATGCTTCGACTTCTATAAACCAGTAAAGAAATAAGAACACAGTGTCAAACTTTCATCAACCTATGTATTTCGCACAAAGCTCCCCTTCGTCGATAAGGTACTGTATTGTTTTAATTTAATCTCGGCGTCCATGATAAAATTCACACAAACGTCCTAATCAATCCGTGAATCAGAAAAATTATCGCAACCACTGATTAACAATGTATGTTCATACGTCTTTATGCTCATAGAGAAAACTAAACGCTTCTCCACAGTTTTTGAACCAAAAACCAGTAAAAAAAACTAAAAAAAAAATAGATTTTTGAAAACCTGGTGGAGACTTTCTTATAAAAAAGATAACAATAAATTCTATCAAAAGGATGATCTCTTGACAAGAACACTGTATAAACTCACTATAAAGTGGGCAAAAACTGACTGCCCATTAACAAAGACTCTGTGACCACAAAAATGTGCAGAAAACCATTTTTCTGTCAAAATTTCCGTTGACATACCTCATGACGCGTATCAATAACACGGATTCCATTCTTCTCGCACGACGTCAGAATGGGCGAAATGTGTCCACCGGATAAGCAGAAGACATACGGAATTCCATGAGACTATATAAAACGACAGAAAATGAAAAAATTACCAACTGAACAACAAATAAATCAGAAAACTTCAAACGTTGGAAGAAAACCCTAAAAACTGAACCTTCGATTTTTCAGCCAATACTTTCTCTTTTTACCTTCAAAACAGACGCAACAAGGTCCCCGCCGTGTTTCTTATTCTGCTTATCCACCTGGAAGCACGCAAAAACAAAAAGGAATCAAAAAATCCTACAAATTACCGCGATCCACGCTGAAAAATGACGAAGTTTCTTACCTTGCCCAAGAATCCCGCATACGCAATCTTGGCCCATTTGGTCAATACGGCACGATTCATGAACATCTTCACCAGCCCGTACAGCGCAATTAAACCAAGAAATCCGAGGATTAACGAGCAGGCACAGCAGCAATCATCGGCGTGATCGCGATGCGAATGCTCCATGAAAGCGGAATGATAAGCGATTTCGTCCGAACCACAACACGGCACGGCCAGCTTGCTAACCAGCGGATTCGGGGCTGCGGTTTGAGAAGCGGACGATGCGGAAAAATAATCAGCTGTTTTTCCAGGCGGCGGTGTTGGCCTGGTACTGGTTTGCAGCCCACTTGGTGACTTGCAGAACGAGTTAGAACTTTGGAATTTGGACTGGAAATAGTTGGTTTAGATAAAAAACGGTGGCAGGGGGCGGTCGCGGCCGGGCACTGCTGCGATACTGGCAACTGCCGTCAGGATGTAGTATAAAGTCATGGTAGTGTTCTCTTCAGGGCGGTGGTAGCCAGTTACTTTTCATTTGCATGTTTGCAGGCAGGCTGTGCAGCGATATTAGCGATTCGGTTGCCAACTTGTCTTCGCTTGCTCTGTCCAGTGGCAATCGTACGATTAAATTCCTTCCGTAAATTCACTGCAGACTCGCAGTTCAGGGTTCTCTCGCGAAAATTACGGTGCCTGCTCGATTGGACATACTCAGCGTGAGCAATATATCCGCTCCATGTGTCGATCTTCCAGACTTCCGATGCCCACGATCCAGTTGATCTGAATCACGGCCGGATTCACGTGACTAAAGCAGGTGTGGATGAAAATCCTCGCCACCCCTTTAAGTAACAACCAAACACTGGCAAATGTCCAAAAAGCGGTCAAGGTGTCGCTTTGCCAGTTTCGACCGTAGATCGAACCGGTTAAATCCCCGAAATGTGCAATGAAAATTTCTCCCGCCCAAAAACCAGAAACCCTTGGAGAATCGCCCGCTCGAAACCAGTAAATTTAAGCCAGATTCGGCTCGCTTCCCGAGCCGACATGCACTAAGGCGAACAAACAGTTAAGGAACTTTTCACCGGCTATAAGAAAAAAGCCGGTCCATGTGCCGCCAAATAGTTCGTTTTCGTGATGCATTCGAGAATCGATATTATCGATATCAGCTAGGGGTTTTCTTGTTTAGCAGGTCTGCACGGTGTGTACCTGCGCTGGGTCCCTGTACAGCATGGAATTCAAACAATAAGTTGTAGGGGAAAATCTTCAGCTGTTTTTAAGCTTGCAGAGTATATTCTTGCGAGATCCGTTGGCAAATTGCCCGCCACTCTTGACAGTGGAAGACATTTCAAAGGCCTTCAAAAATGCCAGTATAGTGAGTACAGTAGAGCTGGCTAACACACGTACCAGTTACGAAAAGGTCTAACAATTCTTTATTATTCGCCAGTTCATCTTCTAAATGAGACCGGAAGTATGTGTGGCTGCGGATTCTCATGTACCTTAATGACATAAGTGCCGAGAGACGCAACGCCGGATTCCTTAAAATGGGCAAATTCACGATTCCGAATCCAGGAATGACATATATCCACGTACAGCGATTATTTATAGTGGTCGTGACACACTACTATTAATGCGGCTAATATGGAGCAAAATGTTTTTTGATAATAATAACATACCTACGTACGTCGTACCGGTTATTAATTTGATAACACGATATTGGTGACTGATGTACATACAGACCATACGAGCTAAGGTAATAATGAACTATGTGTACATACATCGATTTGCTTCACAATTATGCAACCATCTGTTGCTCCGTTTCTCAGAAACGGCGGGCTTCGTTGGTTGGAACATAACTGAGTGTTGGCGCTTCGGTTTTGTTTCGATCTGCATGTACATTTTCACCGTATGTTTGTTACATTATAATCGCTACGAAAACATTTACGGCTCATAACTTAAACAAACCGTGTCTTAGGCGCTTTGTTCTTGTGCATTTCAATAAAAATCCATAGCTCACCATGGAGAGTACTTTCGTACATTGACGTGTAATGATTATGTCAATGTATTGCACACAAAACCATTTTG
>JAQGAU010001935.1:0-17178 GCA_034698045.1 Paramacrobiotus richtersi | reverse complement strand
TTTGCCGGACTACTACACAGGGCTTGGATACCCGCCTCGAAACGCCTTTGGTCGGACTTGGCCTAAACTATGTGTACGTATGTGTAACTATGCGATCATTTCGATATGTTTTTTTGGCTCAGATGGGAGATCACGCAGAATCCCATAGCAAAAGACGTGCAGTAAGCTGGCTAGCAGAAAAGGCAGGCCTGTTAAGTTTCTCTGGATAGCATTCTGAAACACTGAATTTCGCTCAGTAAGCAGCAGTGCGAATTTTTCAGTTGTATTTGGCAACCAGAAAGCACCAAAGAGAAAGTTGATTTTGGCTGAGACACATGCAGTTCATTTTAATGTTTACAGAAGAGGGAATCACAGTGAACTGGTAGATGAAATGTAAATAATATTTATTCGCTCTTTGTGCTTCGTTAGAAAAATACTTTACTGGCAAAAGCCGCAGCACTGTAAAGAGTCGGCGCTTGGACACTACTACAAGTACAGAAAAGGTTTGGCATTATAGAAACAAGCAATCTTATTATCAACACCATGGAACGAGCGTGTCGAGTACCAAAAAGCGAAGCTACATTGCGTTGCGGTTCGCACCGTCTGTATTCCCAGCAGTATGGATAGGCTCATGTGCGTATCGGTTAGACGTGACACAAACTGGATAAATGAAAGCACAGAGCGATCTTTACTAGTGTCCATCTTCGGTCTGTAAATAATGCAATGAAAACGGGAATGTTATCTGTGGCACTCAAAATAAACAGGATAAGGCAAGCCAGCAGCTATGTACGAGCTAGGTCTCTTTTTTCTGCTAATATCTGTTCACATTATGCCACATTCAGTTCAGTTTCCGAATCACTATTAAATTAAATAAATAAATTCAGATCTGAGATGCAAGTCCGTGAGTCGTAATGTAAGTACGTTCTTCAGGAAGTTGCAATGCCGCTTCGCCCATGCCTTATCACTTTCCAGGTCCGATTACAATAGAGGTAGAATGCGCTGGTGTCAAAACAGAATATAATCGGGTCAATGAGAGCTTGGAATGGGCTTGTTGCAAGAGCCACTTTGCCAAGGGTCTCCAGCCGGTTAACCGGGTAGTTAAAGCTTATTAAACAATAGTACATGAAACTAGGCATCCAGCAGACGAGTGCCATGAGTGTCATGGTGGTCAGCAAAATAAACGGTCTGGATCGCTTTAGGTCTATTTCAACTGCTTGTGTCGCGGCCGTGCCAGCTCCGTACCGTGAGTCCGAGTCCCCGATCACGCTTTCAGCGGGCACTACGGACACATGTCTACCAATTCGACGAAATCTCGTCTGTATCCATTTCCGCACAAGAAAGGGGTACGCCAAAGGAATGAGTAGTTTCGGTGCGTACATCCAGAATGTGGTGAACATTACCCATGCGAACTGCTCTTTGGCATTGACCCAGCATCCCGTCTCTGGAGGAAGGCGATAGTAGAGTGCATCGAGTACAAATCCCGGTAGCTGACAAACGTGAATGTACAGAACCATACCCAGGCATGCAATCCAAGCAAACTTGAATGAGTGGAGATTTCTGTAGGAAACGGGAAATGTCATGGCCCAGCCGCGATTCAAACCGATAATCATATGAATGTGCAGAACGATTGGGTAAGTGAAGTACCGGTTGTAAAGGAACACCGTGCAAGCCTCACTACCAATCCACCAGCTGCGAAACGATTGAGTAAGGAACGACAAGGTGCTGTATGTCGTCAAGTATATAATGTTGCTAGTCAGTAGGACAACGATGTAAAAGTCAAAGGGACTTCTCAGTTTTCCTTGTATACCCAGATCGACGAGTGCAGCGACGTTGAAGAGGAAGGTGACCGCTGTAATGATAAGCGAGGACACGGTATCACCATTCTCGGTTGTTGTGTTATCGGGTTTTTGAAACAACGGAATGCAAACTGTGCCATTGCCTTCTGGGAAGGGGCAGTCCAAAGTTTGATTCATTATACCAAACCAATAAGAAGAACAAATCCATCCAGTCTTTTAGGAAGAGATGTTAATATCGTCTCAGTGTCGCTTTGACCTTGACGTAGAACTGCAGCTTAAAATTATCGCAAACGTACGTTGATCGGACGGAGCTGCCAGCACAGTTGTCGGTATTTAAGTCAACGCGGTATCTCAGGACTAGCAGATGCACTCTGTGACAGTGATCGACATATGGAATGTGCCTTCTTTTAGGCACTCCTGCGCCAGATAATTTGCGTCATCGAACAAACAACGCAGTTTCCAGGTAGAGAACCCTCAATTAGCGCATGTCAGTTATTGAAGCTGAACTGTTTCTAATTGTGTGTGTCATGCCGGAAATCCGTTTGTCCGTGTAATATTTTGTACTCTCGGCAATATGTACTACTATCGAACGGCCAGAGAAGAAGCGTTATGTTCTTGTAAAAACATCTGGAGCAACAAACTTGTTACTCTAAAATCTTGATGTCTTTCGGCTACGGGAAAAACAAAAAACGTCTTGCGGCTACGGGAATTCTTTTTCCTTCGTCATGCCACGCTATCATCATCTACTGCGCAGCATAAAAGAAAATGGAACAAGCGCCTAAAGGAAATAGAACAAGCTGCCCTTTCCAAACACGTTTAACTACAACGATAATTCCTCGGTATATAACGTTACTCAATTTCCGTTTATGTGGCCGTCAGAGTCTATTTGTGTTCCAGCACCTGTAAACCGAGAGTCTGCGTCGCACTTTCGCAGTTAATCAAGATGCTGCAAAATTGTCGAACGCGATTAAGATAGCCGGCAGCGCACCTGGACAATTAGTTCCGAAAGATCCTGGCCCGATATACGTCAAAGCAAGCCCCATGAACATGTTGTCCCGGCACGTTTTGACAGAGATTATGCGGAGTGAAAAACCCTACGGTAAGGACGAGTGTTTTTGAAGAAAACAACTTACTCAGATGTGTTCATATTATGTTTTGTAAAAGCCACAGACTATGCACATCGGGGTCATGAAATGAAATGCCTTCGCGGGAAGCGAAGGAGCGATTTCGGACCCTAGATGCAATTAAGAAATCGTGAGAACCTACCATTATTATACCAGACATCAAAACTTAGTTGTTGTGCGAAAGCTAGCTTTCTCAGCTATAACATTGCCCTGATAGTTTATCCTGCGTTCGATGTATGTCTCTCAGTATCTGTATGTAGTTGTTTGAGTATGTCCATGTAATGTACATTTTTGTTTGCAATGAGCGATCGGGCTTAGCCCCATGGCAAAAGAGATAAGCTGGCAGACGCCCAGGTAGCCTATCCGTTGGCAGTGCAGCAGACTGAATCTTAATGAACATCAAGCGCACTGTAGTATAGTGCCGATCTCCAGTTTGTACAATAATGCAATGAAAGAAGGATTATTATCAGGGTTTGAGTGACAGCCATGAAAAAAACAGGCAGCCAACTCGAAGCCAAGAAGCACAGAAAAACTTCGGTCATTCATTTGGTTGACTAGATTACTTCGGTCATGATTTACTACGTGTTAACATTATCTGGAGCATGTAAAGTTTGCCTACATCCAGCTTTGGTTTGAGTTTCCGTCGTGCCGAATCCAGATCACTATTAGTTTCGGATCCATGTGCCAGCACGTACTTAGGCATTTTCAACGGCGTTTCGCCCATGCGTCAGCGCTTTCCATATCCGACTGCAGTAGATGTAGAAGGTGCTGGTGCCAAAACAGAATATGAATGGGTCAATAAGGGCCTGGAATGGACTTAGTGCAACAGCCACTTTACCAAGGGTCTCCAGGCGGTTGGGCGGGTAGCTGAAACTTATTAGACAGTAGTACATGAAACTGGGCATCCAGCAGACCAGTGCCGTAATAGTCATGGAGGTCAGCAAAATAAACGGTCTAGACCGTGTCGCGTCTCTTTCCACGGCTGCTGTCGTGATGGTACCCTCCTGTAACCGTGAGCTCGAATCCAACACAGCACTTTCGGCTTGCATTACGGATACACGTCTGCCAGCTCGACGAAATCTCGTTCGTACCCATTTCCAGACGAGAAAGGGGTATGACAAAGGGATGAGGAGTTTCGGTGCATACATCCAGAATGTGGTGAACATTACCCATGCGAACTGCTTTTTGGTGTTGACCCAGCATCCCTTGTCTGGGGGAAGGCGATAGTAGAGTGTATCGAGTATGAATCCCGGTAACTGACAAACGTGAATGTACAGAACCATACCTAGACATGCCAGCCAAGCAAATCTGTATGAATGGAGATTTCGGTAGGAAATTGGAAATGTCATGGCCCAGCCGCGATTCAAACCGATCAGCAGATGAATATGTAACATGATTGGGTTAGTGATGTAGCGGTTATAGATGAACACCGTGCAGGCCTGACTTCCAATCCCCCAGTTGCGAAAGGACTGAGTAAGGAAAGATAAGGTGCCGTACGTCGCCAAGTAGATAATGTTACTAGTTAAAAGGACAACGATGTAAATGTCAAAGGGACTTCTGATTTTTCCTTGCATGGTCAGGTCAAAGAGGGCAGCGAAGTTGAGGAGGAAGCTGACCGCGGTAATGATAAAGGAGGCCACAGCATCCCCATCCTCGGTTGTCGCGTTACGAGATCTTGGAAAATACGGAATGAAAACCGTAGCATTGTCTTTTAGAAGCAGGCGGTCAAGAGTTTGATTCATTATACCAAATTAAACAAAGTCCGATTCAATGCAGCGAGCTTTTATGACATACGGTGTTGCGCATATTTGGTTCGGTTGTTAAGACGCTCAGTATCAACGCTAGAATGAGAAAAAAGAATCCACCTAATTTTTCCGGAAAAGAGAAGCAAATACCGGTTCGGTGTCGCTTTAACCTTGGCCGCCTGTCTCTAAAAGTCATCGCAGAGAAGCATTTATCGCACAGAGCTGCCACCACAATTATCGATAATTCAGCAAACTCGGTATTCCAGGACTGGCAGATGGGCTGTGTAGACTGTGTAGACTGTGTAGTTGTCATCGGCATACAGAATATGGGCCTTAAGTTCGGCTCCAAGGCGCCAGAATATTTACGTACGTCATCGAACAACAAACGTAGCTTTAAGGTCCTCAATTAGCATGTCAACTAAGCTGAGGTAATACTAATTGTGTGTGGCATGCCGGAAATCCGCTTGTCCGGCTGTTCTTATACTCTCGGCAATATGAAATGCTATCGAACGGGTAAGCAAGAAATGTTATGCTATTGTAAAAAGAGCTAGCGTAACACACTTGTAAACGTTTTCCGGCTGTGAGAATATCCTTGCGCCTTTCTTCACCACATCCCGCTATCGTCATTTATTATGCAGTATTAAAGAAAATGAAAGAAAATGCAGTAAGCTTCCATTCGCAAGCATATCGAAATTACATCGGTAAACGTTTGTAATCTAATTGCCTACGAGCCTCTGTTGACTGATATACATATATATTCTTCATGGTACTTTCGCAACAAACAATCACGAAGCGGCACAACTATCGAACGGAATTAGACGGAATTAGTCGGCTGCGTTAGGGGACGAAATATCCAGCGTACAATAACGCTAAATCACTCTTAAAAGCTGGTGCGAATTTCAGTCGGACAATTCTTTTTAATGTTAACAGAAGATAGAACACACTATAATACAGTGGATTTGTTACGTAGATGGTGAAATAAATTACAAATATGAAAAAAACAGACAGCCAGTTTCGAATCCAAGAAGCACAGGAAAACATCATCATTTGATTGGCAAAATTACTTTGATTACGCTTTACCGCGTGTTAGAACCTTTTTTTGGCATCTGCCTACATCAAACAGTGGGTGACTTTCCGTCGTTCTGAATCCAGATCAATATGAATTTCAGATCCGAAATGCAAGCAAGAACAAGTGCCACAGATTTGGTACTTCACTTTAGCCATTTATTATGGCGTTTCGCTCACGCGTTACTGGTTTCCAAATCCTTTTACAGTAGATGTAGAAGGCGCTGGTGCCAAAACAGAATATAATCGGGTCAACGAGAGCGTGGAATGGACTTAATGCAATCGCCACTTTACCGAGGGTTTCCACTCGGTCGGCCGGATAGTTCAAGCTGATTAAACAAAAGTACATAAAACTAGGCATCCAGCATACCAGTGCAGTAAGTGTCATGGAGGTCAGGACAATAAACGGTCTGGACAGCTTCGGATCTCTTGGATTCACTGGTGCTGTGGCCGTATCATCTCTGAACCGTGAATCCGAGTCTTTGAGTGCACTCTCCACTGGCACGACGGATGCACGTCTACCAGCTCGATGAAATCTCGTTCGCAGCCATTTCCACACGAGAAAAGGGTATGACAAAGGGATGAGGAGTTTCGGTGAGTATACCCAGAACGTGGTAAACATCTCCCAGACAAACAGTTGCTTGGTGTTGACCCAGCATCCCTTAGTCAGCGGAAGGCGATAGTAGAGTGCATCGAGTATTATTCCAGGCAATTGACACATGTGAATGTACAGAACCGTACCTAGACATGCAAGCCAAGCGAATCTGTATGAATGGAGATTTCGGTAGGAAATGGGAAAGGTCATGGCCCAGCCACGATTCAAACCGATCAGCAGATGGATATGCAAGAGGATTGGGTTAGTAATGTAGCGGTTGTAAATCAGTACCGTGCAGGCCTCACTTCCAATCCACCACCTGTGAAACGACTGTGTAAGGAACGACAAGATACCTTGCGTTGCCAAGTATATAATGTTGCTGAGCAGCAGGACGATAATGTAAACATCAAAGGGACTTTTGAGTTTTCCTTGTACAGTCAGATCAACAAGGGAAGCGACGTTGAGGAGGAAGCTGGCTGCTGTAAGGCTAAGAGAGGCCAGAGAACGCCCATCCTCGTTGGTTGCGTTATGTGGTCCTTGAAGCGACGGAATGCAAACTGTGGCATTGTTTTCTAAAAACTGACAACCAAAAGACAGATTCATTCTGGCAAGTTAGATGGAGTCAGATATATCATGCCAAGCTTTTTATACACACACTGCTAGACATAATTGTTAGATTTTTAAGATTGAAAGTATCACAATTGAAACGAGTGGAGATATTGATTGACCTGGTGATTCGACAAGGCAAATGAATGTGAAGTCAATGCACCGGTTCTTTAAACAAGGCCAGCAGTATAATAATTCAAAGTTATTGAAGAGAAACAGCTAGTCGTACCAGCCACTGAGCCTTGTCATCCGCATAAGAAATGTGCCTTAGCTTCGTGTTGCATCCTTAGCGCCAAAGTACCCGCTTCATCAGCTGGACAAACGTAACTCCACGGTTGAAAGGTCGCTCAATCAACCTGTCAAACAAGCTCAAATTATGCTTGTTGTGCGTGCCGCGCCGGACATCCGGTTGTCCTCGGTTGTTATGCCCTCGGGAATATGTAACGCTTGCGAACGGACAGCGAAGAAATCTTCTGCTGTTGCAAACCGACGTAATGCAAATGGGATAAATGTTACAAAAGTTTTGCTGGTACCGTAATATTTTTTGTTTTGTTTTTGTGTTTGTCCTCCGCTGCCGTGGTTTGCTATGAAGCATTAAAGAAACATTGCATTAATGTGGAGTGCACTAATCGTCCAGATACCTACAGATAGTTATCCTGTTCCAACATCGATAATTCCTTGGTATCCCTGTTTCCGTATTCCGGTCGTCATAATCAGATTTAATTGTGTAATAGCTCCAGTAGACTAACATTCTGTGTAGCACTTATGCACCAGGTACAAAATGCACGGCTGTCGCGAAATTATCGAACGAGATTAGCCTTGTAAAATGCTCACGCGGACGAGTAGTTCTGAGGTATCGGATATGTTCGGGAACGATTTCATCCCGAGTTGTTTTTTAACGCCGTTGAGTTTTCGAAGTGACACAACCCGGCGTACAAACAGTGGCTTTGGGACCTCTCGGCTCTTGGATACTAGATCAGTGATCTTTCTCCTTGCACAGCCAATTTTTTGAGTTTTCGAGTATAATCAGATTTATAGGGCAAAAGCCTCCGACACAAAAAACCAGTGCACAGGCACATACGGAGACACTACAAAGTAAAAAGTGAAATATCGAAAAAACAACCAGCATCACCACCACGATTAGTACGCGAAACAGACGGCAAAGTGCCCAAAACAGTGGCAGCGTTGCCTTTACTAACAGCTAAGCTAAAACGACCTTTACTAAAAGAGGTCGAGCGCGGCTCCCCTGTCAGTCTGCGAATCTTACTTCCCAGTGAAAGTCTGAATCATCTCAGTGAAAGTCGCACCAAACGTTCCAAGGGTTTCGACGGCTAAAGGATACAACAAATAACCACGTTGCTCCAAATTTGAGTACAGTAATGCCGACGCTTCCGGTTTTCGGCTTGTTGAGCGGCGTAGCCTGGCCGCCTGGCACTGTCCACAACATGAGAATCCGCAACAGTACACTTACAGTTGGCATTCCAGGCGAGAGGCTTACCGTCTCGCCTCGTCTCGGGTATACAATGTAATTGTAAGTCAATTCTGAAGCAGTTATACTTTATGGACAGTAAAGATTATTGTAAGGATGTTACGATGTTACCAACCGTAATGATACAGAAGTTTACCAAAGTAACCAAATGCATCATAATAAGCGTGAAATAACCGACAAAGCATCACGGTCTTTCAGTAAACATGGACCAGTGTTGGTTCACAACATACGGAATGCTTTGATCATATTTACTCAAGCCAGTCTGCTTGCATGGAAGGATAAGAAATAATAAATCTTTTGTGCGGTGGCATACCGCACATGCGTTCGGCCAGTTAGCTTGAGATTGCTTTTTTTCCATTTTACTTGGCGAAGTCCAGTCGACAGTATCAGAAAATCGGCGCAGATGAAAACTATAAAACTTCAGTTTCAAACATTAAAAAAACAGCCAAAACCGTTAGTCAATCCGTTGTTTGAATTATTTCGGTGTACCTGTAGTGTGTACAAACGGCCACATTGCGCCCCCTGTGTAGCAAAACGTCTTGGTTGGGGCAACTGCTCAAGGGAGATTTTATCTACAATTTATACGGATGATACTGCTTTACATGCTTAGTTAGAAGCGTTCCATACCACCGGTAAACGGTGTAGCCCTAAGTTCCTAACTAAGACTTTCTGATCCACACAGGTACCAGTATGGCTGTTTGCGAGGTACAGTATCACGCGTTAAGCGATTCATGGCAGTTCTCGGCTTTTGTTTCAGTCGTAGCACACGGAACATTGCCTCGGTGTTTGTGTGGTTGATTTGTACAGTACATATTTTCATTATTTTGTTGTGTTACAGTGCAACTATGATATGAGTGTGTTTCTGTGAAGAAGAGCATGTGAATTATCATCCGTTACTCGTAGGCACGGAATAAAAAAACCACAAAGAACGTTTCTGTCAGTGTAGTGTACTCCAGCACCACCACGTTACAACCGGCGCTCTTGTTACGGTAACACACCTTGTACGGTGCTGTTACAGGTCATTTCCAGTAAAATCAACAGTTATTCCGAAAGTTGTAACGGCAGTATCGGAAATGGTGAGGCTGCTTTACCTCAAAACGACATTTGAAGTTTAACACCGTGTACAGTAGAATGGGGTTATCGATTCTGTCAGGAACGAACTAGCCCTAATATGTAAAAATTTAATATGAAAAAAGAACAATCGTGGAAAAAAACTTCGAAATTCCAGATTAGTAATCGGTGTCACTTTCCAAGACTCTCACACATCATTTCTCAATGAGAACAGGATGACTTCAAAATCTACAGTAGTAGCGAGACAAAATCAGCGGATCTAATAGGTAGTATTGATTTTGCTTATGGTCGACTGACTTTTGCTTATCATTTTGCTTCGTATGCAAAACTAGCTCGGTTTCCGGGTAAAAAAAACTTAAAAATTCGAAAATGAATATTCTATAAGACTGGATAATAAAATTCAAAATTAGACCATGCAATCCAAAGATATTGCGGCAACGGTCGCGATAAGCAATAGTCCCGAGAAAGACTTTTGCTTATCGCGACCGTTGGCAAAAGTCCCGAAGAAGACTTTTCCTTATCAAGTCTTATAGAAAATTCATTTTCGAATTTTTTAAGATTTTTTTACCCGGAAACCGAGCTAGTTTTGTATGCAAAGCAAAGTGAAAAGCGAAAGTCGGTCGACCATAAGCAAAATCAACACTACTAGGAGGACTTGGAAGTGGCCGTACTGCGCCTGCTACTGAGTATCAAGTCGTGTTGTCGCGTAATTTAATCGCACCATGCACTACTGTAGCAGAGCAACCCCGCATGCAGGTCCATGTGTTGAGAGTGTTCTACTGGTAATAAAGGTCAACACAACAAACGGAGGAGTGCGACTTTGCTTCCTCCGGAGTGGTGTTGACGTGGTGTGGCTGTCCACTTTTGTTGATTGATGACAGTGCTTTCCGCGCACCGGTTGTTCATTCTGCCTCGTACATATAGGTATTTGCCGTTGGAGCATCAGCGATATTCAGTGTCAGTGATGTAAGTCCGTTTAACCATTTTAAACTACCCGCACCGGTAAAGCCGGTCTTGTGTTTCTGAAAAAATGAGAATTTTTTGGGGCATCAAATTCTCCAGTAACATGAACAATTTCAGCCATCTTGCTTTGTGAAACGATGATGTTATAAACTTACTGGAACCTTTTTCTGGAAAAGCAGAAGTTCAGTAACCTTATCTATTGAATTTTCTTATTTTACAAAATTTATTAATAGCTGTAGAGCAGTCAGAGTAGTTCTTGTAAGGTGATAAGATCTCTTAAGTTTGCGTACTTCTCCCTTAATTACCAAGCGTGAGTATACATACACTACCTTTAAATATCAGCCTCGCCGGCTAAACTCAGCAGCCTAGTTTAAGAATTTATGGTTCCAATACCGCAGTTTGTTGGATAGCAAACCCAGAACGGTGCCAGAGATATGGTGTTCGGGAATCGGTTCGTGTGCGCAACGTCCGGTATATCAAACAGTGTAGAACGTTTTCCTGGTCAAATAATTGTGTTCGTTTAAACTTTTTGGAACCCATATGGTACGGGATTTTTACACTTGTACGTTATGCTCTTTTCTGACCCATTCTTAGCCCGGAAATACCTTTTCGAAATTTTACAACGCACTTCTGACATTTATTGACAGTTGAATTTCAGGAAGACATTTCCGGCCTGTAAACGGATCGAAACAATCATCAATATTACAGACGTACATTTAACTGCAAGTTTTGAAAAAGTTTGGATACAACGCCAAAGTGCTTGAGCACCAAACTTTAATGTTTCCATACCTTTTTTTGCGTTACTGTTACGCAGTAACCAGAGTGTGCGCGTCAACAGCGAGATTCAGTGACGATAAAGGTAAGGTAAATCTGCGTTACGTTGCGCACATGCCTCTGGTGTTGCGTTTCAAAAAATGTGGGTGAATGTAGTTCGGTCGGATCGAGTGGCGCCTATCCCACAGTCCACCTTAAGACCCACACACTCTTCGGGCACATGCGTCCGTTGTTGTGATACTATCCGATTTCCGTGCTTGGAAACTGGAAATAAAGCCGTGGGCCCGTGTTATTTCGTGTACAGTATTAAAATTCAATGAAAATGCAATGACGAAGCAACAAACATGTCACGTTTTGCGGAGGGTACCTCGTGCTGTATTAGTAAATGGAGTCCAGTGAGTAATCAATCCGTCTACAAAATTACAAGATGTATGGTATGCAGTTGCAGTTGCAGGAAAAACGTTATCGGAATGCATTCGTCGAAGGCTGTACTAGATCCAGAATCAATCAAAATCTCTTAACCAGCACGAAATCACGGAACAGAATAGACTTGTTGACGATATCTGTATAGGCCCAAAATCTGTTTTTTCCAAACTCTCTAAATAAATTTCCAAATATACACACAAAAATTGGTAAACCATTCAAACAGCTACTGAATCTTGTGTACAATGATTGCACCATTTGTCCATCTCATGTGTTTGTTTTGAACGGTACAAAATAAACTAATTATATAACCGTACAGGGGAATAAAGATAATCAATCGAAGCACATATCAACCATCGACAACTCAAATCAAGAAAGCAAATTTTGCAAAAACCCTGTCAGCTGCACACTGTTGTATTAGCTTATTTACTGTTTATACATACATACAGCAACAAGCGGCATATCTCAAAAAGATTGTTAACTGACGCTCTCTCTGGAGTACTAGGTGTGCAAGCGGTACTATGCTGCCGTTCCCGCGTTTGTCCAAAATAATAGGTACATTGTTAAATGGTGTCGGTATTTACAAGCGGAAGCGTCAGTACTTTCCGGTTATGAGGAGAAACAGCCAAGGAACCCGTTACTCTGCAACCGCAGACACGAGAAACAATGTGCAATTTGATGGTTCATGTATTTAGATTGAAAGGTTCCTAAAATAGCGCTGCAGTTATCGCCGTCAGCTAGAGCGTCGTTCATTCCACTTTTTCCCACAAGACGCCTTCACACAGAATCTCACCTTACGCATGATCAACCCTTTTCATAAGAAAACAGGCATGACAACGCCCTCGCACATTCTAAGATCCGGATATATAATTAAAGTTTACCCACCTTTCCTTCATTGAGATATGCTCCATAAAATGTACCGGCTATTTTGACTATTAGTGATGCGTTTCTGTAAGTAAAACAACCGCTTTCAGTGCCTCGTTCTTGACGGTTGATGTGAGAAAAAACCGCAACAGTTGCCTTTATTGACCTAGTGAACAGAAAGTCCTACAGTCGTCCTCCAAAACGTCTAACAATGTACATCGAAAGTCAAAACGCATCCTCCGGATATTTGGATTTAAAGAATATTTCGGCTTTATCCGGGCAACAACTACTGAATACGACAAACGCAAATAGCCTATCAGCGGTATCTGTTTCCATAACGGCAATCAGCCTGGTGTTTAACTGCGGCGCACTTGTCGATTTAGTATTCCAGAAAACCATAAGGACACCGTTCATCATCTATATCATTGTCCTATTATGCAGCAATATCATGTACCTGGGTATCCATGGAACTCTAACCTTTCTAACCCAATCATTCAGTAACTGGCGGATCGGAAATCAAGCCTGTTCGGTACACATCTACAACCGTTATATCATCAACCCCATTGTGCTCCACATCCACCTTATGATCGGTATAAATCGCGGATGGGCGTTGACCTTTCCAATATCTTACAAAACCTTGCACACGTTCAGATTCGCCGGGATAATATGTGTAGCAATGATCCTGTACATTCATATCTGCCAATTACCAGGATTTATTTTGGACGCTGCATATTATCGCCTTCCCTTGAGCAAGGGATGCTGGGTCAACACCAGTCAGCAGTTCGCATGGGAAATGTTTACAACATTCTGGATATACTCGCCAAAGCTCCTTATTCCTCTGTCGTATCCGTTCCTTGTGTGGAAATGGGTACGCATGAGAATCGCAAAGTCCGCAAGAACAGCTGTTGCAGCGGAGAGCAATTTCGGTCAATCGGGGAAAGTTGACAGCCAGCCAACAGCAGCACCCATAAGAAAACAACGAAATCGCTCTCGTCCGTTCATGGTGTTGACGTTTATGACGATTACTACGCTCGTAACGTGGACGCCTGGTTTTATTTACTACTGCATGGTGAGCTTTGGATACCCGGCAAATCGTTTGGTTACTCTGAACACAATGCAAGGAACTGTCAGTCCTTTCCAAGCCCTGGTGGATCCGTTGATTTTTTGCCTTGGGAACAGTAGATTGTACGGTTACGTTGCCCGGATCTGGAAACGACGAGTAACTGTCCGAAAGGGTACATCAACTGTAAACGATCGAAAGGTCACATCCACAGTATGATTTGGTCCCTGAAGCGTGGCAGCCATGCACTGTACTTTGTATTAGAAATCTTGGCTGTATGAAACATGTTGTGCATCTGTATGTACATATTAGACGAAGATTTTGCTGTCAAATGCTTTCTTTGATAAATGAACACATTCGTTGGCTTTGCAATAAATGATGTTGGGATCAAGTGCATTCTGAATTAAATAACTAATGCTTTCGAAATCGGTTCGTCTTTCTAAACAGAATGGAAAACGTTGGCCCGCTTCTGGTAAAGGTCACAATATGGTGAAAATATCTACCAGCGTGAGACGCAGATACATACCTTTTTACTACGTGAAAGAGAACACTGTAGGCAGCCGGAGCACAAGACGTTAGGGTAATGCATGTTGCCGGCTAAACACATTGTACAGGAAGATATTAAATTTTATGGGTCGATTCTAAGCGAAGCCGATCGTTAGCAAACGAGAGTACAATTGCATTGTTTACTCTATATTCGATTACAGTTTATTGTATACTATGTTTACTGATTGATTCTTTTTAGTCTACACTCTATTTAGAAACAATGCATACTGTTCTCGTAATTACCAGCAAGCGGCTTCGTTCTACGTGTGTAACACATCCATTTAGGGTGACTTTCAGTGCGCTGTCACAAGAATAGGCTTAACTGTTGCACCTAGCTGTACCTTCAGGCTTCAGTAGCCTGTGTGTTACAGCACTTTATTTGCTATGAATTTATAACTGGTTACCATTTATTTATTTATCAGACTCCAGCCTGTTAAGTTCAAAGCTGTGAGCCTGTGACCTACGCCACAGTTCTCTCTGCGAGAAATAAAAACAGTGTGCAAACATCATTTGTGAATTTGACGTAGAATCATTGTGTATTCATTGCGTAACATCATTTTTGTATTAAGCAGTGTGATTTTAAAGTAAATAGTTGTTTTGTTGCATTGTGCCTAACCCCAGTCAGTGTCAGATATAACAGAAGCATGAGTGAAGTCGTACTAAGAACAAATTTCAGATTTGAGCAGAAAGCAGATTAACCGTGCCAAATATAATCATGATAACCGCGCACGCTTCGCTATGTTATATGGTTTCACGTGGACGGTGGATCACGGTATTCAGCTGGGCATAACCGAAAATTCCTTCAAAATATTTCCATATACAAGTAAACCTGAGTACCAGGTAGCATAAGACTTCTTTGTAAATCACGTAACCTTTGCTCACTAAAGATGTTGACAGCAGCCTAAAGTACAAGCTGTAACCCCAATGTTCCTGTTGGTCTGCATGTATCAAATGCTGTCCCAGTCGGCGTCAAAGCACTGTTAATGATACGTAACATGCAATAAAGGGTCCAATAATCCCGTGGTAAAATCGCTGCGCACTGGTATGTCACTCGGCATTTATATCAAACTGTTGTTGCTCGAACAGGCGGCTGCCGCTACCCATAATTCAGTCAACAATCATTATGTTTCGCCCACAAGGTCCATTTGGATATCGATTCTGTTCCTCTTATGCAAAAAATTATTTTCCTCAATAAATTCTCGGAAAGCACATTGTATGACGTTGCGACATACCGGATCCACATACGCAAATAAATCTTAATCGTAGCAAACAATATTTTTCATACGTGTTTTCGCTTTGTATGGCTGCTGGATTGATAGAGTTTACTGTCCGTATACTTTGTCAGCGGAGCGCGTTCATACTCTTCTTAGCGTTTATGCACAGTTTATAACATACCGGAATGTATGGGATGAGTTGGAATTCGTCCACAGAACTTCGTTTTAATTGTACCTTTGTCCTATCAGTCCATCGTCCAGCCAATGCGACCAGCGAAATCGGCGTATCTTCGGCGTCCGTTGCTGTAACCACAATCAGCTTGATTCTGAACTGCGGTGCGCTCATTGACCTGCTAATTCAGAAGAAACCAAAAACGCCCTTCATCATATATATAATCCTTCTTCTATGCAGCAACATCGTATATCTCATGATTTACGGCACCCTGACTTTCCTAACGCAATCTTTCACCACCTGGCGGATTGGGAAACAAGCCTGCACAGTGCACCTGTACAACCGCAACATTATTGTTCCCATCATACTCCACATGCATCTTGTAGTCGCTATCAACCGAGGATGGGCACTGAACTTTCCCATCTCCTACAGAACTGTTCACACCTTCAAGTTTGCATGGTTGGCATGCCTGATAGTGGTTCTCTACATTCACATTTGCCAGCTACCCGGACTGGTTCTGGATGCAGTGTACTACCGCATTCCCGTGGAGAAGGGCTGCTGGATCAACATGAAACAGCTGTTTGCCTGGGATATGTTCACAACATTCTGGATGTACCTGCCAAAGCTGCTCACTCCGTTGTCGTATCCGTTTCTCGTGTGGAAGTGGATACGAAAGAGAATCACGCAGCGTAGATCCTCTAGAACAACCATAGCAGCTGAAAGCACTGCAGGTCAGTCAGTGAAAATGGACAGCCAAACGACGACTCCACCACTCCGAAGAAAGCGCAGCCACAATCGCCCGTTTGTTATGTTGCCCTTTATGACTGTAACCACTTTTATCACCTGGACATTCAGTTTCATCTACTATTGTTTGGTGAGCTTCGACTACCCGGTCGGCCGATTGGACACCCTGAATAAAATGCAAGGCGCTGTGGGTCAGTTCCAGGCCCTCCTAGATCCGCTGATATTTTGTCTCGGTACCAGCAGTCTGTATAGCTATGTAGCCCGTATCTGGAAGCAAAAAGGAAGGGCTCGGAAAGTAACACCACGTCTAGCCGGCAATAATATATCCGTTGGTGTTGTGTCCTCCAGGAAGCAAAACTGTGATTCGTAGGAGATCCCTGTCATGGCATACGTTCTGGTCGTGAGGAAATGGCAAGGTTTCAGTTCCAAGACGTCAGTTTTTCCAAGAAACGGGATCAATAAAGGGGTTAAACTACGTGAAAATGCATAAAGACACAATTCGCACATCATGCTGGCCAGTGTTTAACCGTGTGTCGCAGACTATTCGGGGATTATTTTTCATCTTCGTAGGTGTTACATGTCCGCAGGGAAAGCCAACCCATTTGAGAGTACACGAGTTTCTCAACTTCTGATGTGGTCTTCTTAATGCGGCCTAGGCCTCTTAATGCGAACTAAAAAAAGTGTAGTTGTTGCCGATGTGCCCCGCCTAATTTTCTACCACAGATTTCATGGTTATTTACAGTTGTCGTGTGCTCATCTTCTTTAAAATCTCGCAAATAAATCTGCAATTTCCGTTCAAAATTCACTTCATAACTGATCATTACACAGTAATACAGTAACGGTATGTACAGTATGTCACAGGCCGTCACAGGGCCTACACCGTTAGTAGGAATAGGAATAAGGAATTAGGAATGGTAAGTAGGAAAGGAATACCATTTACAGGAATAC
>JAQGAU010001934.1:0-17192 GCA_034698045.1 Paramacrobiotus richtersi | reverse complement strand
CGCGGCAACGTAATGGTTAGTACGGAACGCGACAGTGGAAACGGTTCTAAACTTGTGTACGGATTGAGCCACTTCTGAAAACTGTAAACATGGAGAACTTCCAATCCCTGCGAAGTTGTACTTTTTCTGATTGTTACACAAAAAGGCATAATTGACTGTTTCTTATCAACAGCGATGTGATCTGCGAGACACCTGTGGCCATTCGACCCGAGTGAGGTGTATCAAATGATGGTGCTTTCATTTACTTCTACCACTGATTTTTGCTAGCATTTGCTATCTAGGAGACTAGGACAATACTGAAATGCAAACAGCAAAAGTTACCGAAAGGCTACACATGAACAAATACATAACCGGCATTATTGAACGTCAGTGCGTGCCAAGTTTTAGACCCGAGAAAAGGTTTTCCGTAGTCGAGCTTTTGACCGGGTACATTTCAAGCCTGACGGAAAGCATTACACTTTAGCAACGTGATATGTTATTTACGATTCGAGTGGCAAAATTTGGCAAAAATAAAAGATCTGAATTAATTTCGATTTATTACCCAAAACTAATGTCCACGATGTCATGTGCGGCTACGTAAATCATGATCACAAAACGAGTATGGGTCATATTACAAGACAAACCACTATCAGTGATACTGTGGGCTCTGTCCATTCCGACATACGTTTGATGAACTGTCTGAACGGACTTCTTCTCTGCTGTGTACACGTTATTTAATCGAACCATTCACAAACCGAAGATTCGTCATGAGCTATAGACTTCAGTCTATAGCTCATGAGATTCGTACGCCTGGCTGGTTTGTTCATTTCTCTCTCTATCAGTCTGGCTTTTCCTTTCATGCCTTCAGGCGAAGCCCCTCGCTAGCAACTAAGAGAACAATATGCATTGTTTCTGTCTACTATAGTATAGAGTAAGTGTGCCCTGCCTCAGGAGTTTTCGCGTGGAACTGCGTCGTGTGCAGAGATCGTTAGTGCCTTAAATAACGAAATCAGAAGGAATGCGCATAATACTCGGACTATAGCCTGGGCGATCCGGATGAACAACAAGTCGCCGGAATATCTGAAAATTGGTAACGGATTCCATTCCCAATCCCGTTTATACGGGGGCGCAGAAATCGCGGTAGGTGATTCATAGTATTTAACCGATTAGCTACGATAATGAACCCACGATACATTCCTGGTGTCTAAGTTAGCGCAATAAGTATCGTGTCCGCATTACCATCTGCCTAAGAAAACATAAAGATCCTATCAGGCTGGCAAGGCAACGGAGGGATATATCATTTAATTAATTTTCACGAACCGCATCTCAAAAGTCATTGGTCGAGTTATTCTTATCAGCGCGGTGAGTTGTACCGCAGTGGGAGTGTAATCAACCTACGCATTGTAAAACTGATTTCAGTGAAATCGATTCACACAGCCTCGAAACTGCCTCGTGCAGCACGCTCGATTGTCAGCCTCTGCCTGTGCGGCTGTCTTGTAGTAATTACTGTTTGATTAAAAAATGGTCAGTATATGGCAAGCATGATCAATAATTATCATCATAATCTTTCAGGGAGAAAGGCTGTTTTGCTTACTGGAGAAAGCCACGAAGATCTACAACGCTAGGCGAGATCGCAAGCGGAAGCTGTTTGCAGCGGACCTGGAGTCAACTGTACAATCAATATCCAAACATGTCGCGGCATCCAACTCGGCTTACGGTATCCATCCACTTCCCAGACACATTCAGGCTGACGTATTTCAGTATCTCGATAGTCGAGAGCAGACCACACTTCGCAGGGTGTGCGCTCAATGGGATGCGACTATCCCCATGACTAGGGTGTTGCGGATCAGTTACAAGAACAGGAAACAGCAACTTGAATCGGTGACGAGCTTGCACCACACTTGGACACCCCGGACCACGACGATCATCAACGCGGACGTCGATACCTGTGGAGATAGATTGTTATGCGGAGGTCGGCTGTTTCGGACACTGGTTCAGAAAGGACTCCACCATCCAGTGGAAACGATAGTGACAGCCGATATCGTGTGGTATCTGAAGACAACCGGCGAAGAACGCAGCTTTGCCGGGATGCTTCAGCGCTTGGTCGACGAACTGAATGAACTAGCCAGCGTTGCCGTGTTTTGGTGCTGCGGATCGTCAGAATAATCATATGCTCGGCCGGTGAGGAGGCGTGGACGAGTGTTGATCTTCGGGTTGTCAGCGGACGAATTGATGAATTTCGGCGGATTACCGCTCAAGATTTGTGGCGCCGGTTGGAGGACGGCTTGCCTTCGTTGGACGATTATCGGCTACGTCAGTTATCGGAATGGATTGGTCAGCTCGGCCACTACACAAAATCATACATGGCGGATGTAAGTGGTCGTTCGCGAAAAACATATTACTAAAGTCAAAGTTAGGTTATCGTATTCTGCTATCGTACCTCGTGGTAATACTCCATGGTTTGTGTTTAATCTCCAATTCCACGATCATGCATGGATTATTTGAAGGACAATTCACTCGCGCACATTCATTCGTATACAAGGCGTATTAACAGAACTTAAATCTGGTAGACACCATCGGCTGTCATAGAGCCGGTGCACTGCAGAGGGAAGGCTGGGAAGCCCTACGAGAACAGCGGCGTAAAAACAACTACATAATCGGCAGCTCTGTTACCGTTACAGTCGACAGACATATTTGTTTTTGGTACGGCGCATCACGAGACCAATCATGCCCTACAGAGTTCTGTAGTTCATCTAATTTGCAGGTTCTCAACAGTCGACAGTGTGCCGACCCACAGAATGACCCACATTATCGCGCCCGGCGATGGACTGCGGAGAACTTGGCCCAGGTGGACTTGCACAAGCTGAACAGACTGACCTTGCACACAATCCTAGCTCAACGCCAGGCCAGTTGGGAACCTTTGATTATTTCGGCTACCTTGTAACGTTCTGAGAGAACCTCTGAGAACCGCTGTTTCCTTCTTTCTACGCAATGTGCTTGCAAAAGGCCTAAGAGGAACGTTTATGATATTTTTGGCTTTTCTAAAGTTCGGTGACACTTCTTTGGTGTTACGATTCTTACGAAAATCGCTACATTAAGAATGACGGTGGTATGGGCTAGAAGCTGTTTTTAATGGAATACTGCTTAGTAGTTAAATACGACTTGCATCTCTGGTTCGCTTCACACTACAGTAGTGCACACTTCACAGCCTGTACGTTAATGCGTAATGCTCCTGGAAGCAGCCAAAATGGCGGTATTATCGGATAAACGTAATTCGTTTCTGTTCGTCCAGTGTCCAGTGGTCCACACATTGACTCGCTGCGCACTTCCTAGAAAATAATTCAACATACGTTTGGTGAAGGAGATCGAATTATGAAGAAATAGCAATCAGAAATGATACAGTTGCCAGACACACCATGACGCCGTCCTTTTTAGTGGCGCCTACAAGGTCGAAAGATATCCGGATATCGGTTATGTGTTACCGCTATCCGTTCTCTCTCAAGCCTCTCTCCCTCAGACAATGTTTCAAGAATACTTATATTTGTGCATGACCAGGGCATGGGGTCACACACACATACAGTAGATGAGAGCGCTCAGGCTCGGCTGCGACTAGAGCAGTAACGGTTTGTACTTCAATTGCAGCTGTTTCTTCAGCACGCTGCACACATGCAGTCATACATCGTTACGACGTACGTATCACAGATCTTGAACATTCTAATTTCTCATGGTATTAAATTGCAAAAATGATTTCCTCATATCTCGGCATCATAAACAGGACACCCCCCGCGGAGAACGAGCCACAATCCAACGTGGTAAATGTGCGAGGAAAAAACGGTTTGTTGCAGCATGGGAAGATCGTCGACTGTGCGGAGGGGGGCCTAATCATCGACTGGGGATGCGGGGGGCAAACAAAATCCCAATTTGTGGCGTTTGGGGAAGTATATCTTCATCGAAGGCAAATTATCCGAATGACGGACGCCATCAGTGTCAGCGAAGTCTCCGTGGAGGTGCTCGTGCGTGGAAGCGTAAACGAACCGCAAACGTGGTACCCTGGCGTAGTAATCACTGGGGATTTTCCTTCCGTGCCCAGGTTTGCTCTGGTTAAGACTCTGCTTTTGGGTGAAGAGAGGATCATGGTATTCCCGGGTGATCGCATCCGGTTGCCACATTCGGAGACACAGCTGGGTGTGCTACGCGTGCAAAATGCACAGTTTATCAGGAAGAAAGTTAGCCTGCCTGAAAAGTACTGCCGTGGAGCTGCGTCCTGCCCACAGATCGTGGATGCCTTAAACACAGAAATCGAGAGGGGCAGGCTGAGGCGCCATACAAGAACTATTGCCTGGACGATCCGCATGGACAACGAGTCGCTAGAATATATCAGAATCGGCAATGGATTCCTTCCGGAGTTCCGCAGAGACATGGGCGCCACTGTAGCCGTAAGTTGCAATGTTGCATTCGTGCAACCATTGGGGTAATCAGTGAAGAATGAAGTTTTACGTAAATTACATTGAATCAGTTTAACTTTGCGCTTTCGGTCCTTTAATACAGCCATTGGCGAATGCACTTACCTAATCAGAAATGATCGTTTTAGCCCTTGTAGCGGCTCTTTATAGTCTTTGTTGAAGTTTTTTTGAAGAGGCCTGTAAAGCATTGTTTTACGGTTGGAGCGTTTTCCATAAGAGAAATCGAGAAAATGAAAAAACATTCGTTCGCTGGGGAAGCGGACGAACCTGTCTCGAAACTCGTTGACGGGCCTGGAGGTTTTTCTTCCGTGGGAGATATTGAGAGTGCGTAATCGTTAAGAAATGGATGCTAGATGGCTGCATCTTGCACTTTAAGGCATCTGATATAGCTATTTGTTAAAGTTATTACAACACCTGGATTCTCTATACCGCGCCAATAACCCTTCGCATTCACTCTTTAGGTAGGCAAGTTGCGTGAGGTACTGGAAAACGTCACGAACGAGTACAATGCTGCAATGGATCGGAAGCGGAAGGTGTCCGAGGCGGACCAGAACGCAACGACGGAAGTAGAAGCCCAACCAGCCACATCGCTAATTTCACCTGAGGTTATCCCGCATCTTCCTAAGCATATTCTAGCCAGCATATTTCAGCATTTTGACAGTCGAGAGCAAGCCAGCCTCCGTCGGGTGTGTCCTTACTGGGAATCGATCCTCGCCTTGCCCGCCGTGAAACGTGTGTTGCAGATATCCTACCAAAACAAGTCCGCACACTGGCGGTCTGTGGCCAGTTTGCATTACGCCTGGTCTTCTCACACCCGGGTCATTATTAGCGCGAGCGTGGAAACGTCGCTTGGGTTATTCTGTGGAGGTCGCTTTTTGCGAACCCTGGTTGAGAAAGGTCTTCACAGTTATGTGGAGACGGTTATCTTGGCCGATACCAAGTGGCGTGTAAGTTCAGACTCCGACTTTTCCGGATCCAGCGACAGTTTTGCCGGGCAGCTGCAGCGTCTTGTCGAGGAATTGAATGCGATGGCCAGTGTGTGCAAGACCCTCGTGATTCGGAACCTCATTACGAGCATCGACGACTACGTATCCCCGCGTATTGTTTTGCGTATTACCAGAGGACGAGTTAATGGCGGTCAGCCGATGACCGTGGAGCATTTGTGGTCCCGGATAGACGATAGCGTGCCTCCTTTGGAGGACTCTGAACTTCAGGCCTTATCGGAGGGGATCGTACCTCGCCGTGCCTTCTATGCACACATCTACGCTGCAAATGTAAGGCATTACTATCATTCATCGCCACCAAGGGATGACGATTTCAGCCTGGCAGCCCGCGCGATTCAGGAGGGCAACCTGTATTCACTGACAGTAGAACGCAGTTACGCAGCTACTCGATCGCGCAGATTGGCTGGGCGAAAAAGTCATCCTTTTGGGATCCGATGGACTACGTTAGTCTCGTACAGCTATGTATCCGCATGCGCCATGCAGTGACAGTTTTCCGGAGATGCCTGCGAAATTGTATGCTAACATATCACTTGTTCTTATTTGATAGATTCTCAACAGTCGGCAGTCCGCTGATCCCCGCGACAACGTACATTACCGCGGTCGGCGATGGACGGTAAATAACCTTGCCGAGGTGGATTTACAAAAGCTGACCAGATTCACCTTGCACTGTCTCTTTGCCTGGACATGTCAGAAGGTCCGGGGATCTTTGGATGTAGCAGTTTCCATGTAGTGGAACTGTTTGCTTTTAGTTATGCTCCAAAGTGCCTGAAAGGGCTGTTCATAATGATATGCTCGTATTCTTCAAAACAATAACTGTAATCAAGCCGTTTCAGTATTTCTGAAAGCGGTATTTGAATCCAGTTGGTTTATGGGCTAGGAAGAGTATTCTTCCAGCGCCAATGAACACTGTTTATACTATTCTTAAAGGTCGTAAAAAAATACTGCCAATTCCTACGCAAAATCGTAAACTATTTATTGTACGCAAAATACTATCTAGTAGAGACTCGAGAGTATCTACGTTTGTACACTGTACAGAATAACAGATAGCAGTAGATAGTCGCCCCTGGCCCTGGGAGTGCAGAATAACATTCGTATCTGGCGGACAAAATAAATCTCTGCCACTCTCACTCCTAATGGTGCATTCCGAAGACTGCCATGTATTAAATTAAACTGAAACATTTTCTTCTTATGAAGGTCAATTGCCAGTATTCGTATAACTCCAGACATGATGGCTGCTCAGGCAGTCAGCGAGACATTCGGTGCCGACTGCACTTGTTATGAAAAAAAGGATTACGTCGAAAGAGGAACCTTTGGCGCCGTCTATAAAGCAATCGTAACTGCGAAAGGGAATTACACAGGAGAGGAAACTGTGGTCGTCAAAGAAATTCTTTTCAGCCAAGCATATACTCAGCTTTACCGGGAACCACACAAAGACTGCAAGCAGACAGTAAAATGGAAACTGCTGGTGGAGCTGGAACATAAAAATGTCGTCCCTGTTATAAAATCACGTGCTCAGTCACTTCACATGGATGTCTGATGTTAGAGTTAATGATGAAATATGCGGAAGGGAAGGAAAACACATGCCCAGAATCTGCTGATCTTTTAGTTACCATGACTCAACCAATGCGCACATTCTTGTGCACGTAAAGAGTGAGAAATTTAAGCAAGAAATTTAAGTAAGAAATTTAAGTAAGAAATTTAAGAACCATGAGTTTTAACAGCGCGTTTCCGTCATAGTCCGCTCCCATCGGCACGATAATTGACACTAACCCAGTCAAACGTTTCAACAAAATCGCCAAATTCTGCGCAACGTAGAGCGCGCAATGCATCTTTTTGGAACTCCAGCGCTAAATTGAGTGTCTGTTGTCCGCAAGTCTGGACAACGTTGTTTCAGCTGGGTCTGTTCAGATATCCTGGCAAGAATATCTGTATAGCCCTGCAAACATAAACGGAAACCGTGAAAAAATGAAGCAACCTATAAGCGAGTATTAGCATCATCCTGACAGACAAAGTATTACGATGCAGGAGCGGCACAGAAATCTGCGTCCATATAAGGCACAGCAAGCGATCCCCCTTTCCTCACTCCTTATGGATTCCTGATTCACTTGGTGCGAAGGTGCTCTGAACTCTGTTTTCTGAAGAACTTTGGCGTAGCAGGATCACAGCGTATTCACGTAGTCCACGGTTTTGTCATTTGTGCAAAACTCTCCAGCCGCCCGAAAGATATCAGGTGTGTAGGACAATATTGTCCACTTTCCTGGGATTGGACACACTAGTCCTGAGCAGCGGTTATAAGCGTCCGCATAAGCGTGTTCGATTCTGTTCAGGCTACTGCAATAGACAAGTTACATAAGGTGCCGCTGTTTACGGGCTCTTGGTCTGTTTGTGACCACTAACGGTCGTCATTGTATAGCGGATTTTCATACATGTTTTAGCCGATATTTTGCCGCTGACACATACCTGGACAGAAATTGCATACTGCCGGTAAGATAGAATAAGATATTTGTATGGACGCCAAGGAAATTAACTCTGCACAATGGTTACTGAACAGCTCATCAAACAATCTTACGAGCAGAATTCATCCACGGCTGCGCGAGGAGTTTTCCCACCGTCACGGGTTACATTCAAGTAATTCGTGGAGTCGCCGAGTGCCGCTGCGACACCTGGAAAAGCAGCCAGAAGCCGGTTAAAGCGATCTTCGGGATTGCCGGCAGCTGTATTCCGTCTGTTTATAGCCAAGATACAGTCCGTAGCGTTAGGGAGACTAGTTTCCAGTGTTCGGGTATATCCGCTGACACTTAACGCAAAGACGATCCATGCTGCAACAGGCATTATGCGATTTTTTTGGTTTTTAATCTGAATCGATCAACTCTGCTAGCACGTATCACCCGCGCTACTTCCGGTAAAATAAACGTGTGTTGTGGTGTTAAACACTCTACAACAGCCTATAAAGGCAATGCTGTGCACCATATCGAACATTATAATCTCAAAACTGGTGAGTGCAAATACCGATATCGGCTTGCATGATCTAGATTTCTCGGTATAACGTTTAAGGTGAAAAAATACCCAACGGGTTCCGTTTCGGGTGGTTTTCAAAGACAATTTTTTGCATCAAATCGAAGATATGTATAGTTATCGCTTATCGTACACAGGATAGCAAAGGGATTGCTCTACCCTGTGATAAGGTCATTGTTTACCCGCAGTGCGTGCGCACCCCACAACAGGCGTGTAAACAAAGAGCACGTAAATAAGCAGAAAAGTCTCGATAAATTCAGCCGTGCATCGAAAGTATGATTTAAGAACGCTATAAAATGCATAAAAAGATAAGAAACGTTATTACACAAGCTTTATGGATTTCGTTAATTGTGTCAAAAGATATTGAATTTCAAAATATTCAAAATTCAAAAATTTTTACGTAATCAATGAAATCGAAAAAGCTTGTGTAATGATCTTTCTTGTGTTTTTATGCATTTAAGCATTTTATACCGTTTTCGAATCATTTTTATGATGCACGGCTGAATTTATCGAGACTTTTCTTCTTCTTATTTACGTGCTCTTTGTTTACACGCCTGTTGTGGGCTGCGGACGCACTGCGGGTAAACAATGACCTGATCACAGGGTAGAACAATCCCTTTGCTATCATGTGTACGATATGTGGTAACGATATACATCTGCAGTTTAACGCAAAAAATTATCTTTGGGAACCACCCAGACTAGTACCCGTTGGGTATTTTTTCACCTCAATAACCTCTCGGTATGGCCTTTAATACGTGTTCGTCCAATGTTGCTTTCTGCAAGATTCAAGATCTGCGCGCACGTTTACTTGGCGACTCACACTCACGAGTAGAAGTGCATGCTTTTCAGGAGATTCCGAACATGTTTAAAACGAACCAGTAATACAAGACTTATGTGTCGGTGCATACATAGTAAAACAGAGTTTTGCTGTTATTTCGACCTGTTCCATTAAAAAGCATGTTCCAACCTCACCACGGTTTTCGTTCAGCTGTCATACCACCAAGAAACCTGATTGTAGCTCGGAAAGCCACAACAACAAGTAATATTGCGAATAGCCACGTACAAAAATTAGACATTACAGTTCGAAACAAGCGCTTATGAGTATGCTAGAAGGAGACAGCACAGTTCAGTCTCCAATTGTTCTGACTCCTACCACAAAGACTGTGCAAGGTGAGCTTGTTCAGCTTGTGTAAATCCACCTGGGCCAGGTTATGGGCAGTCCAACGCCGACCGCGGTAATGTGCGTTGTCACGAGGGTCAGCGGACTGCCGACTGTTGAGAATCTGTCAAATAAACTCAAGTAAGGCGTACGATATAGTTAGACAGCTCAGTCATGGCGATTACTGCCGATGGGGACATCTATGCCGGTTACCGCTGATCAGCAATCCAAATAAAGTGATTATGGCAGGAGTTCCAGAGGCCGTGCTCTGTCTTACATTCCACAACTAAAGCTAAGGGCCGCTGATATATGCTGATAACTACGTGGCCCTCTCATATTTCTCCCTGGTACTGGAGAATTTTGCATGTCTTACCAGTGCAGCGCATGATGCTTCGAATCCATAGCCCTCTGTGATTGACGTGATCCATGCCGATAACCCCTGATATTGTGCGTTATCCAGAGAAGGCAGGCTGTTCTCTATACAGGACCATAAACCTTGAATGCTAATTTCCTGAGCCCATCAATTCGTCCACTGACAACACGGACGTCAACCCACGGACTTATGCCATCATTGATGTGCATGCTAATGTTCCGGATCAGAAAAGTGAGGCAAACACTGGCCATATCATTCAGTTCCTCGACAAGACGCTGGAGCATCCCGGCAAAGTTTCTTTCTGATCCAGGAGTAGTCCTTTCTGATTCAGGAGTAGAATACATTAGACACAGCTGTATATGGGCCAATACTACAGTTTTCACTGAATTGTGAAGACCGCTTTCCACCAGTGTGCGAAACAGCCGACTGCCGCATAAAGGCTTACGGCTGACGGCATACCCGCCATGGGTGCCCACGTTGATGATGGTCTTCGTGTGGGGTCTCCAGCAGTGGTGCAAGTTGGCCACGGACTTCCACTCATACTTTGCAGTTTCGGAAGATCGTCGCAAGACACGTGTCACACACGGCGAGGTCAGGATGGCATCCCAAAAGGGACACACCCGACGAAGAGTGGCCTGCTCCGTACTATCGAAACACTGAAATATGCTGGCCAGGATATCCGCAGGAAGGAGCAGGATACTGTCAGCGGGAATGGACGATGTTTTAGGTCTGACTGCTGGTTCTGCCGTTGTTTCCAGATCAGTTTCGGACAACTTCCGCTTGCGCCGTAGTGCTTTTTTCAGGAACTCGCTTAACTTTCCTCCCTAAGAGACGAGAATGAGCACGAGTTAGGTGAGGTGACACTCTGAATCCACACATTTACCAAAGGTTTTTATCTGATTAGATTGTTTTGTCTAGATGCTAGTACCGCCCCTTGGGTAACCAATAAAAGACTATACCCAAAGTAAGGTACGTTAATACTTTAACGAGTACAACAACCTATCATATATTTTACATGGACCACACTTTATTCTGGGAAGTATTCCGTCAGCTGCTATTTTCGAACTTTTAATTAAAACATGATGTGACACCCCACCACGTGTTTCGATTATGCTGCATTTACTAAAGCCAGTTGCTTTCGGTAGCTGATACATGATAAGTTACACAATTTTTTGGAAAACCCGTTAACAATTCTTCACTTTCAAAACTACCCATTACCAATCTGCAGCCCAATACTAATGCCCTGGTAAAAGAAAGAACGAAATAGATACGAGGTTAGGTACGTATTTATCGGTACATAACAGCCAAACCGCGAATACAGTACACGCATGCTGCAGTTCTACGGTGTGGATCGACTTACAGCCACAGTTGCGCCCCGGTCTCTTCGGGTCTTGAAAACTCCATTGCCGATTCGGATATATTCTAACGACTTGTCGTCCATGCGGATCGCCCGGATAATAGTTCTCGTAGGACACTTGAACATTCCGATGTTATTGTTCAAGGCATCCACGATGTTTTGACAGGACGCAACACCACGGCAGTAATGTTCATGCAGGCGAACTTGGGCCTTGATAAACTGCGCATTCTGCACGAGCAACTCTTTCAGCTGTGGCTCCGTATGTGGCAGCCGAATTCGGTCAATCGGGCAGACAAAGGCTTTCTCACCATCCGAAAGGACAGCCCTAACGAGAGCAAATTTGGTCGAAGAAGAAAAGTCCTCCGCGATTAACCTCCCTGGGTACCACGTCCAGGGTTCTCTAGCACCTGGACGTACGAGTACTTCCAGGGATGTTTCGTTATCTTGGACGGCATCTGCTGGTGAGAAAATTTGTTTTTGGTACAGATAGATCTCCCCAAACGGCACAAACTGGGGATTCCCTGGTCCGATGTACCCCCAGTCGATGATCAAGCCGCCTTCCACACAGTCAACGATCTTCCCCTGCTGCAACAAACCGCTTTCGCCCCGTACTTGAACCACATTAGAATCTGGATTTTTATCCAGCACGAGTCGCTTGGGAGGCATTTTCGAAACGGCAGATTCGTTGCTCATAGCGTAAAATAAAGCTGCTTGTTGCTCTAGTGTACAGACATCAAAACAATCGGATGGAGAAAAGAATAAGATTTAATAACCAACAGTCCAGCACCATGGTAACTACGATACTTTTCCTTCATCAACAGCTGCGAGTGTCTGACAGGCGACAGCTATACTTAAAGAAGCATGCGTAGTTTCGAACAGTTAACAGCCGTACCTCACGGACTGTGGACTAAATAACAGTCCATGTGTGCTGCCATATGAGTACATACGTACGTAACCGTGCGTCATGTGACCGACAGTTATGCCCCCCTGCCAAAATGTCCGCCCGGAAATTATTGCCGGGTCGCCTATGTAACCATCGTAAAACGTATAACCCTTGCACATGCTTGGTGATACGAAGGACCTAGGAGGGTTGGACAAAGTTCGAACCAGTCCGAGACTCGCCACCAATCGCTACCACCGCCACCGATGTGACCACCAACAAATTTCCCCGAAGGTGACATTATTGCCGGTACTACGGAGGACATTTTCGCCGGTACTACTGGGAACATTATTGCCGGTAATAGTGTCCGGGGGGACATTTTGGCGGGGGAGACATAATTGCCGGTTACATATGACGCTACATGCGTAAGACCTTACACTGAGTCAGTACAGAGGATCTGCTGACTGCAACCGCAGCAAACACGAACACGTGATATATGGGTTAGTTGCACGCAGCGTCACCAGGTCCGCTATGATGAACATTTTCTCGCCATGTGGAACAATGTTGAAAACCAGTCCATACATGAGGACCAGTGACTGCTTTAATCGGCGCAGCCATGCTGCCACTCGATTCCGGACTGCAAGAGCAAATCGTTATAACTGCTCCAGTCGTGCACTAATTTTCGAACTCGTACATTCATAATTCTGCACATCTTCAATATGACGAATTGCAACAACAGCTGCAAGTGTTTAGATCTGCGTTCACATGTGCCTAGCGACTTAGACTCACGATTAGAAATTAATACCTTGTTACGGAACATTCCGGACTTGTAAGCAGGAAAACACAGCAGGGACAGACGTACAAGACTAACGTACGTATGTACATAGTGACAGTAACATAGTTAAACAATAGCGTTGCTGAAATTACGCGACCTGCTTTCATACAAAAAAAACACGCTGTTCATTTTTATACCATGGTATTGATTTATTTGTGATAATCCAAAGAAGTCTGCGGTTCGAAAGGCCTCAGCCATAATACTTCGAAGGGACAATTACAGTAAGCAAACGTTATAGTTCGCTGTGTTCTGAGAATGTCTGAGGGAAGCATTAATATTCAGTTGCCAGTTTAAGTTACGCTGGCGCCGAGCAAGGAGGCTGTGCAAGATGAGCTTGTTCAGGTTTAGTACATCCGGCTTTGCCAGGTTGTCGGCAGTCTAGAGCCGGCCGCGGCAATGTGAGTTGTCGAGGGGGTCAGCGGATTGTCGACTTTTGAGAACCTGTCCGTTGAAGCTAAGTGAAGATAGTGATTTAGTTACAAAGCGGGATCATGATGCCCGGTATATCTTTGCCACAGGTGTGAGATTAGCCGTATGCAATACGTTGGTGATCTTTCAAGGGAACCGCACGAACTGTCAAATACCGAACTGCGTCGCTTAATTACAGTGATTAAAGCTCAATACCAGGATAATTTAAAAACATAATTTAACTGTCCTCGAGATCGAGGAGACGGGAAAAAAAGGAAAGGTAAGAAACAAAACTACGCTGTCATTGCAGCCGTTTTATCCGCTGCCGTAGACTACTGAACTGGCTTTGCTGCCTTTATTTTATATATTAAACCTGATGCGCTTCAAGCAGCATCAGTGAGTTTATTCCCCGTGCTCTCAAATCTGTTACCGAGCGGATTTCCCCTCTCAACGTCTTGTAAAGACTTCTCGATGTTGTCTTAACTTTGTCTAATGATAATTCTAATTCGAATTATTTGCTAACGCCGCCGGGAAAAGTAAGCTGGAAAGGTCACGGCATCATGAGAATAATGGGTACAGTGTGTGTTTTTGTGTTTATTGGTTCAGCCTGAAATGCGAATACATAGACACTTTTGTAAATGAGAATTGTATCCCGGTTGGCCCGTGACTGCATGTACAGCGGCCAAAATCAATTGTGATTTTGTGAATTATCATATAATATGTGTACAGCATATGAGCACTTACGTTGCGTGGAATGTTCCGTTTATTTAACAACCTCGACCAATTGCTTTCGAACAGTTAAGGGTTCATGTAATCTAATCTTCGCAAGACAATAAAGCCGTTTGTGTTGTAGATCAATCCAGGTCGAACCATTCGGCGCAAATACCGCTGTATATTCTTATCAGTAGTGCGCTATTAAAATTAGTGCCACCATTACAATTACCGTTCTGAAGAAGCTGTGTAATTGCTCCATGCTCTAATTTAAACTGAAACATTTTAGTCATACGAAGGTCAACTACCTGTATTGGTCTAACTTCAAGCATGAACGCTACGCAGATAGTCACCGTGGCATTTGGTGCCGACTGTTCTTATCATTACGAGAGGAAGGATTACATCGGCAGAGGAACATTTGGCGCCGTCTACAAAGCAATCGTAACGGCGAAAGGCAATTACACAGGAGAAGAAACGGTGGCCGTCAAAGAAATTCTCTTTAGCCATGCCGATACCCAGCTTTACCGCGAATCCCACGATGACTACAAACTGCGAGAAAAATGGAAAATGCTTGTAGAACTCAAGCATGAGAATGTCGTTCCGTATTATAAAATCACGTGCTCATTTACTTCACATGGATGTCTAATGGTAGAATTGATGATGAAATATGCGGCAGGTAAGGTAAAACAAATAACGCAAATCAGATGGTCCAGTAGCTGGTTACTTACTACAACTCTTTTATCTGTGAACATTAAACTAATTGTAACTAACTAACTTTCGACCATGGCGCACATTCTTATGCCCAGAATATCACAAGTAATACTACCTTTTCGGCAGGTGGCGACCTTCTCCATCTAATAAAACGCTACAAAGAAAATGCAACACTGCTAACCAAAAAAATTGCTGTTAACCTCGCTTGGCAAATAGCAGACGGCCTTGCGTACTTGCACCAGAATCGGATTATCCATGGAGATCTCAAGCCCGAGAATGTGCTCGTCAAGCCATTGGAGAGCTCATCAATGCACAAGGAACATGTGCTGCAAATTGCGGATATCGACAACTGCGTACAACTCCAGCGAAGCGTAACGTGTTCGAAAGATATAGATCACCTTGTGGGGACTTATCGGTACATGTCTCCGGAAATGATCAGAATGTTTTGTGATGAATCTGCGGAAGTCATTGGGCGAAAGACAGACGTCTGGAGTGCTGGATGCCTTTTTCATGATTTATTTGACTGCTTTCCAGGTGGAAGGTCGATGGTTGTGCAAAGATGACGACAGAATCGAAATCACTAAGAGTACCAAAAAGACTTACCTCGTCATGAAAATCGCCGATGGTTATGTGCCCTACATTTCCCCCGCTATTCCAGCAGCTTTGTCGTCCATACTTCGTCGCTGTATGGCGGTTAACGTGTCCGCGTTACTAGTGCGCGGGATAGTATATAGTTGCCAGTAAAATATATGCACTCAGTCAGTTAGTATAATATAATTAGGTGAAACCTGCGCACAATCGCGAACTGAACAGATTGAAGGGAGTTGTTATGCTTAACGTTCACAACTTCAGCATGTGCAGTAGAGCCCGGCAATCGGTTTTTGTGCCCAGTGTACGTATTTATTGCGTAACAGCAGCCAAAAGCCAAAAGATATTTCCTCAAATAATTCAATACAATAAATAAATATTTCATTTGCGCTTTTGAAAGCGTTATCATGAATTTACATATAGCTGGCGATCGTGCTGAACCACTTTCAGCCCTAGGGCTGATTTTTGAAATTTTAAGAAGAATTTCAAATATTTAGAAATTTATTTTACAGTCGCAGATACGTACGTCCTCGCTAGAGCGGTGCCAGAACGATCATAATATATATATATACGCATTCATGATGAAAGTCTAAAAAGTTTGTATACATTTCTGAGACGAAAATATGAATACCGACTCAATAAACATTTTGCCGCTATTCTGCAGCAGTCGAAAGTTGCTCGCACAAGCGGATTTCGGGACAAAAGCTCGTAATGTTTTGTCAATTATAAGCAGCACTTTGTTTTGGACCGGTTTCAACGAAAAACAGGGAATTGGGCTAAAGGTCGGTACCAAGTTTGTTTCGATCGCAGTAGTCCGGAACGGTGTGCCGCGCTTCCTGACAGCTTTTCCGTCAGTGGCAGCTTACAACAACAACCCAACGCCGAGGGAATGCTACTTTGGTTCGGAAGCTCAAAGTCACCGTCGTAGCGGTAACTACAAATTGGTCGAATCGCTTAAACAGCTGCTGTGTGCATACGGGGGTGAGAATCCCTAATATTGGAGAGATTGTTCGCTTATGTTGCACAACTGTTACACAGTTACGGAGTCAACAATATCGAACGCATTACGATGGTTCTGCCACAGTCTATTGTCAAGAACACTGACGCTCACCAGAATATTATATCAGCTTGGAAACGCAATCTTGTTCATCAAGTAAGGCTGATTTGCCCCACGTCGGCGAACTTCCTTGCACACGCATCATTGACAATTGAGGATAAAGTAATACGACCAATCGGAAAACCCAACAGTCCCGCTGCCTACTTGGTGATCTGCAATGCGGGATATAACCATTTCCAGCTAGAAGCATTTGAGATCTCGCACACTGATTACTATGAAAGGTTAACCAACGGCGATGCGGTATTGCTGAACTGCTTCGCAGACATGCGCCTGTCCTATTTTGCGGCTATAGTTAACGACCTTATTAACAGCGGGAAAATTGAATTGCCATTGAATTCCTCTCACTTCCAACAGGAGGAAAAGGAAGAATTCGAAGAAGTGCTACGACTATTTCTGGAAGAGAAAACAGATACAGCTACGATTCACGTGCATGGAGACGTCAGTGTGATCGTTGACAGAAAGGATTTTATTCCAATTGCACAGACTGTTGTTGACGAAATTCGCCGGTTTGTCATAGATGAATTGACGAAATGTGGACTGCTAGACAACAAAGACTGTACCCGAATCGAGGGTTCCTTCAGAATACTACTGT
>JAQGAU010001933.1:0-17197 GCA_034698045.1 Paramacrobiotus richtersi | reverse complement strand
CGTAGTTTCATATATTTTACAGTCTCACACCATTTCCCGATTCTTTTTCCTAGTGTTTTTCGACGTGTTGTAGACACCCGAAAGTGGTCTGGACGACCACTTCCGGTCATCCCTAGCGTGTCAAGTTACCGTCTCGAGGATGGCGACCTTAGTGCTAGTTATCGCCACTGTATCGCCACTGTGAGAAAGACCGAGAACAGGAGCCGATAAACAGTGTTTATTGGTGACGTACACTGACGGGATCAAACCCGGAAGTAGGGAAATCCCCACACTACACGGAGACATTCCGTAAAGAGAGAGAAAAGCTGTACGTACGGCGTCGTCTCTCTCACACCACGTAACCATTGCTTGGTTCGACGTCACTACAAGACTCCTTTGCAAGTTTTTCTTAGTTTCTAGCGGCGGAACAGAGGAATACAGGAGTAATATTACCAATATAGGAGCAACAGCAGTACCAAGTAAGAAGGATGTAAAATGCGATCAAATAATATCGATTCTGTTAAGGAGACACGCTGGTATTGCAATATCGCCATATTTACTGTGCATGTTGCCAGTATTTCGTGCCTTCTTGAAAGAGCATGAAACACACCAAGCACTTACATAAGGGCAATATTCGACGAAAAAGACCCTACCGGATACAAAAGTAATGGATACGTCAGCGACAGCAGTATGCGCGCGGCCGTTATCAAACATGATAGCGCTTTTACAGAACATACATCAGCTCGACAAATCACTTCAGTGCGTACTACAAAATTATCAGCTTTTTTTGTAGTATGCGTCAAAGGAATGCAACTGACCCTGTTAACCTAAAATTGTAAGCTGCAGTTTCAAATAACCGAGACTCGTTATGGCATTACACGGCGGCATAACTTTTAACTAGCGTCGTAGTGTTGAAAGTGAAATCTCATCCTTATCATCAACATGAACAGAACAAATGGTACCAACGAAGAAGCGGAGACACAATCGCCGTTGTTGTATGTTTTCCTTTGTCTTGCCGGTTTCATAACTAACATTCTCGCTTCAACTTTATTAGCAAGGCGTAAGAATCTTCGCACTCCGTTTACCGTTTATCTGCTGCACTTATTTCTGATAAATCTCACGACAGATATATTGTGCTATCCACTGAACATACTGCACGAAACGGACTTCTACCGGGCGCCTTGGATGTGTAACGTTATCAACTACTGTGCCTTAACAGTTAACGCGCACGTTGTTCATGCACATTTTCTGATCACTTGCAACAGGGTATGTGCTGTGTTTTTTCCGATCAAATACAAAATGTGCCATTCTACTAAACGAGCATCATCGTTTTGTGTTTTGATGCACCTGTATCTGATCATATTGATCCTGCCTTACTTTATAATACACGCTATCAACAATTGGGATAGTGGTGATGTTACTTGCGGTTGGGAACATAAACTTCCAGCGTACAAGACGCTTCTGATTGTAGCGATTTATAATGCACCAATCTGTATAATACTGACAAGCTATCCTATAATTTGCTTGTTCTGGTGGAAACGAAATAAAAGTCTAACGATGCGGACCCAGACAACAAGGATTCAAGAGAAAAGCTGCCTTATTATCCTGACAGTTATTACGTTAAGCGAGATTATATGCTGGATGCCGGCGAAAATCAACACGCTTTTGGATAGTTATACCAAAATTCATTCGTCTTTGTTAGCAGAAATAGGAAATCAGATGTACGCGGTGTTAAACGTTCTGGATCCAGTTTTGTTACTGATCAGCGTGCGGGAGCTTCGCAATGCTGCTCTTTCATTTATGCCCACTAGCACATTGTTTCCGACGTTGCATATTTCTAGCTCGAAAACATAATAATATTTTTCCATCGTTGAAATCAGAAGTTTCTTGTGATTAAAACGCCGTCTGTAGCGATGGTGTGCCGTTGCTTTAGATACGATAATGTCTAGATACCGCGGGTGAAGGAATTCTACCAAGTTACAAACAACGTTGATTACCCCTATATAATCATTCTGCAGATACATTGACCTTTCTAATATGCGAACCCACCTTGCTCCACTTGCGCACGCACGTGCATATGTATACCGAGGCCTTCATCGATTTTTTGGCATGTTTATACAATTATAGGGAACTCGTAACAGACGTTGTTATTCGTGCGCGATTGTTACGGCTATATTGAAGCGTCTTTTTCTAGTATTAGTCATCTGCGTCTGCGGCTCACATTTCCACCATTGAAAAATGCGAACCGATACTCAAAATACTTAACATAGAGTATTGATTTTGCGTCGAAGGATTTGCTGCTCATTATTATCTTCGCAGTACATGAGAATAATGTTATAGAGATGAAAAATCGCTCGCTTGAGCGAAAACGAACTAAACTAAACGAGTGTTTCGTTTAGTTCAGCTTTGAATTCTATAGAGTTTTTAGTTTTCGTTTAGTTTAGTTTTAGAATTTTTCCTGCCCAGTTAAGTCTAGTTTTTGGGAGAACAAAGAAGTAGTTTCCGTTTAGCGTGAGCATGCGTCCACGAAATTAAAAATTGCATTCGCCAGCTGCCGCATGCAAGAATATATTGACCGAAATGCGTTTTCTCCGAAAAAGGATTGGCCAATTATGTCTGCTCGGCATGCTCTTGTCCGCGCCATACAGAGTCCATACGTAAAGCCGAGCAGACCAATTTTGAGAATGCTTTTTTCGGTGAAAACACTTTGGCCCTGTTAAATTCTTGTCAGCTGCGTTAACGCTAAAGCTGAAGTTGACGTAAGTCAGACACTAACAATGCTACATTTCGTTTAGTTTTCAGCAGTCTGCTTAAATTTTTCGTTTAGCTTAGTTTAGTTTGCAGTTTTAAATCGATCGTTTAGTTTAGCGCAGACGAAAAATAGCGCTGTTTTAGTTCAGTTCTGGAGATTATGCGAAATATTAGTTTAGTTTTTTTGGAGTAGACGATTTTTCATCTCATGATGAGATGCGCGCTTTATTGTTTTGCAAACCGAAGGAAGATCAATAGGACCAAGCTGCAGGTGCTTTAAAATGTGTTCGGTTGGTCATAAATGCACCCGGTTGTGGTATTACGTCGAGTTGTCAACAGTGTGTGAGTCACGGTTGCATGTTTCAGCCTTCAGGTACGCGTTAACGTGCACCATCGGTGTCCAGAGTATCCAGCTGAGCACGTATGTACGCAGAGCGCGTCGCTTTACTCATAATTCGCTCACCATCTCTAAGCAGGAAAAAGAATCGATTTTCTAAATCAGTTGGTAGTTAATAATACATATCGATTCTGGTTAGATTGCTGGCGCTGCCTCGATTTCCAGTCTTGCTTGCCTGACACATCAAACTGCATCATTCTGTTATAAATATCGCTGAGAGCATTGATTGTTTCCTACCTACGTTTCCACATATCTATTTATCATGGATGAGGACAAACTGTTCTACCGTTCCGTGACCTTGTGTACTGCTCTTGTTATTGCTCTTGTTTTGAGCACAATTTCCGGCAGAGATGGCATTTTTATCCGGGTGTTTATAGCGTCCCTAACGTGTTCCAATATTGAAAGCGCTACTCTACTGAATATCTTTGGAGCCTTCAATCTGCTAGCTGGATTAGCGCTGTTCCCTTTGAATGCAGCTGGTAAGTGCCGTCTACATGCCACACCTAGAATTACAACAAACACACAGAAAAAACGTATTTTTTGCAGTGATTTTCGCCGTAAACCCACCATCCACTGCATTCCACGAGTACGTGCTTCTTAACCTTTACAACGCCGTCACTCCTTTGCTGATAGTTTTGTACGCGTGGAAATGCCACGGCCTGATTGCACAATACCGCACACTTGGGTTTCCTGATCGACTAAAATCCACATTAAAGGTCTGGCTAATCGGTCTGATCTGTATTTGCGCCTGCTTGATCGGAGCTTTCGGCAACGGTTCCTGTGGATGCTGTCGCGTTATTGGGGACTTTCGAGCCATTCCGTGTCTCCAGGAGAACATTCAGAACGACCCGACCTTTGTCAGCGCCGCTAGTCCAATTCGTTCAACACTATCGAACGCTTCTTCGACTTGGCTGGATACTGTGAAGGAAATTATGTGCTGTATTTACAATACGGGGATTCCCGCCTTTATCGTACTTTCTTGGGGCGCTACTCTTCGTGGTATGCTTGATGGTGTGTCGGAGGAACAGCGCAACCGGTGGTTCCAAAAGTTCCGAACGTCCAAACCCAGTAAAGATGTTCGTACACAGAGCAAAGACACCAGTTTTGACCTTCTAAGTGTCAGCGTTTAGTCCATAGTTACTCATGTCAGAGGTTCTTTGCTGTTTCTCCTAATCGAAATGTTAATCTTTGGGTCACGATGGCGTTTGGTTTGTAGCGGTTTATCCATTCATGTAGGAGTGTTATATTCTCTTCATATTGCACTGTATTGCATGTGTATATTTCGATCCTAGTGAATCCTTATAACTGCGGTTGCTTTTGCTTTTTTGTTCCTTTTACGTATTAGAATTATTTGTATATGATTTTCAGTGTCAGTCTATGGTCTGCTCATGCTGTTCATATTATCAGTGACCCGTCTGATTTCGTTTGTTTACTATCATTATTCGAATTTTGATGTGCGCTATTGTTACTGGAAATATTAAAAGCGTGATTGCATACCAGCCGAACAATACCGAAACAAAGCACCTACTGTAAAGCAGTATCTTACGCTTGTTATGAGAATCATTTTGATTGCTGCTCTCTGGATTTGGAACCTATGAGCTCTGACAAGACTCTCGGCAAACTCGCATTTTGACGAAGAAATAAGTTTACAAATTCCGGTATGATACCGGCATTTCGAGTGCGTCAAACCGGCTTGCACAATACAGTATACAAGAACTTGCAGTCTTTCTCAAACAGCGCCGTCTACTCTTTTCCATGTGTATGTTGGGTTTTAGCCATTCCAATACTCAAAACTACTGGATCGATTATCGATTGTTGAAATCGTTGTACGGTGTACCTGTAGACTGCAATCATTGCTGCAATACATTAACTCCGCATCTATCTCTGGCGAGCCGCGACTCGACCATGAAAATGTAATATATCACTGTTGCTCGAAATGTACAGAAATACAGTGTGTCAACACGGAGCATTGCGTTGGCGAACCCAAGTTATCCAGCACACTGAAATCACTGAGCATACGTGACATTATGAACCAGGTGCGCGTTGAACCATGTTTCCGAACAACTATCGATTTTCGATGATTTTCAGTCCCATCTCTCCCGAGACACATTCAACGTACAATTCGTCGTGTGTTACTGTAGCTGCAATTATTGTGTAGGAGATACACATATTTAATACAGCAAATCCGTTGATTGTTTGTTAGACTCCTATTTACTATTACTATTGACCATGGATGTGGCTACACTACTCTACCGTTTGGCGACCTTGGGCATTGCTCTAGCAGTGAGCAAACTTGTTGGCCAAAACTGCGCGGTGTTGTTTCTAATATCTTCCAATGTTACACGCGCTACTCTAGTGAATATCTTTGCAGCTGTTAGTCTGCTGTTTGGATTAGCGCTTTTCCCCTTAAATGCAGCTGGCAAGTGCCACATAAAACAGCTAAATTTGACAGAAAATTTACTAAGGAAGCGTTATTCTTTGCAGTGATTTTCGCAACAAGACAGGCATCGACTCCGTGCTATGTGTACGTGCTCGACAACCTTTACAACGCTGTCACCCCTTTCCGGGTGGTTTTCTATGGACTCAAATGCCGTGCCACTGTTGCAAACTACCGTACACAGAAGTTCACTGGCCGCCTGAAATCCACTTTAAAACTATGGGTAATCAGTGTGATCTGCATTTGCGCCTGTTTGAGCGGCGCCTTCGGTAACGGCTCCTCTGGAGGATTTCGGGTCATTGGAAATGTTCGAGTCATCCCGTGTCTCGTGGAGAACATTCAGAAGGATCCAGCCTTTCCCGAAATCGGCAGCCTCATCTGCTCAGCACTTGCAAACGTTTTTTCGGCTTGGCCGCCAGCTGTTGAGCAAATCATGTCCTATGTTTACATTTTGGGGATTCCTGGTTCAGTTGCTTTTTCCTGGGTCGCTACCCTACCATGCTTGCTGAAGGGTATGTCGGCAGAAGAGCAAAACCATTGGTTTTCCACGTTTGATGGTACTGGATAAATTTCATATATGGTATGCACTAGGCAGTGTTTATGTATCATTTGAAGCGTTATACTCGACGTTGTGTATATTAAGCAAATTGAAGTTGTTCTGTTTCTGTTGTTTCCTTAAGCTGGTAGTTATGCTCGTAGAGCTTTGTTTGCTTTTTCTTCTTAGGACACTACTAGCCTTTGGGACATTGTGACGTTTGATTTGTGGCTGTGCACGTGTATTCATGGATGGCTGTGTATTCATGGAACAAAATTATGTACTTAAACTGGCGGTATTGTACACGTAGGTGCAGTAACAATTATAGGGATCGACTGTGACCGAAGACGATAAGATTATGAAACCGAACACTTCCATTTATAAGCCATCAGTAACAGACTGAAATACAAACAATGATACAATTCCATAAAACATGACAAAATGCAGTACTTCTAGTAACCAGATTATCTAGCCGGTAGATAACGATCTTAGCACATGCCTATGCGGCACTGTCTTTGTGTTGACGTTTGTTGCTCGGAGCAATCATCTGCGTTCGCGCCACTCATTTCGACCATTACAGTAGGCGAATCCATAAGCAAAAGACTAAACATAGAGTATTGATCTTTTGTCGAGGGATTTGCTGCTCATCATATTTCCGCAGTGCATGAGACGCGCATTTCTGTTGTTCTGCAAACCTGAATAAAATCGATAGCAGCAATGATGCAGGTGCTTAAACCAAGCAGGTCACATGCACTCGGTCATAGGAAAACGTCCTGTGGCAATGCGATGAGTTTTCAATAGTCTGTGAGTCTCTGGGTCTGTTCAGGAACCCACCGGCATTCAGAATACCCAGCTTAGATCATGCACATACAGTGCTGCACCGCTTTACTCAGAATTCTCTTGCACAATTTGGAACAAGATCGATTTTCTAAATCAGTTTGTAGGCAGTAATACTTATCGATTTAGCTCACCGCTCCCTTTCGAGTCTTCCTTAAGACACATATATACATTCAGGTTGCTCGTCAGTGCATCACTCTGTTATAAATACCCCGTGCAGCATTGATTGTTTGTCAGTCAGACTCGTATCGCGCAGTTATTCATCATGGATGGGCTTCGCTGTTTTGTGACCTTTAGTTATGCTCTTGGTATTGCTCTTGTTTTAAGCACAATTGCTGGCAGAGATGGGACTTTTATGCGGGTCTTTATAACGTCCCTAGCCTTTTCCAATATTGAAAGCACAACTCTACTGAATATCTTTGGAGCCTCTAATCTGCTCATCGGAGTAGCGCTGTTCCCCTTGAATGCAGCTGGTAAGTGCTACGCGGAATAGCTAGAATGACAAAAATGAACAAACTTATACAACTTTCTTCTTTGCAGTGATTTTCGCAACAAATCCACCATCGACTTCGTTGTACCAGTACGTGCTCCACAACCTTTACAACGCTGTCACTCCTTGGCTGATAATTCTATACGTGTGGAAATGCCACGGCCTGATTGCAAAATACCGTACACTTGGGTTCGCGGATCGCTTGAAATCCACGTTAAAAGTATGGCTGATCGGTGCGATCTGTCTCGGTGCCTGTTTGATCGGCGCCTTCGGCAACGGTTCCTGTGGACGCTACCGTGTTATTGGAGACTTTCGACTCATTCCGTGTCTCCAGGAGAACTTCCGAAACGACCCGACCTTTTTCAGCGCTGGTAGTGCAAACCTGTCAACACTGTCAGATGCTTCTTCGACTTGGTTGGATACTGTTAAGGACATTATGTGCTATATTTACAACGAAGGGATTCCCTGGTTGGTCGTATATTCTTGGGGCGCTACTCTTCGTGGTTTGTTGGATGGTGTGTCGGAAGAACAGCACACCCGGTGGTTCCAAGCGTTCCAAACGTCCAAACCCAGTAAAGCTGTTCATACACAGAGCACAGACACCAGTCTGGACCTGTTAAGTGTCACCGTTTAGCCCATAGTTGTTCACGTCAGCGGTGCTTTGCTGTTTCTACTAATCGAAATAATAATAGGTCACGGGGGTGTTTGGTTTGTTGTGGTTCATCCATTCATATCGAGCCGGTGTATTCTTTTCATATTTTACTGGATTGCATGTATGTATTTCGAATCTAATGAATCCTTACGAATGCAGTTGGTTAATCTTGTCCCTTGCATATATAATCATTTGTGTGAGATTGTCGGTGTCCGTCTCTAGTCTGCAGTTCATATTATCAGTTAACCGACTGATTTCGTTTCTTTGCTATTATTGTTCTGCTATTATTTCTATTATTATTGACGTGCATTTTATTTTTACTGCAGATATTAAAAGCGTGATTGAAGAGCAGTCAAACATATTGAAAGGCTTAGGCAGTGCCTTACGCTTTTTATGAGAATCATTTCGATTGCTCCTCTCTGAACGGAGAACCTCGCTATGGGCTGTGACATGAGTCTCGATCAACTCACGGACGCACGCAGGAGCGTAGAAGTAACTCAATGAATTCCGGTTCCATACACGCTTCGAATGCGTCAAACGGGTCCGCACAATGCAGAACACCTTGCAATCAATCTCACATAGCGCCGCCTACACTTTGTATAGCACAGTGCAAATTTTAACATGAAAACATCATATGCTACAGTAATATACCGGATCGTTAGCCTTTTTCCCATGTGTGCGTTCGGGTTGAAATTGATCGATTTGAACGTTCAGACCGTTGTACGGTATACCTGTAGACTGCTCATTGCTACAATCCATTAACTTCGCATATATTTCTGGCGAGCCGCTACTCGACCATGAAATGTGACTCATTGTTGCTCGAAATTTAGGGAAGTACAGTACAAGAGTATGTTAACATGATAGTATCGTGGTAACGAACCCAACACGCTGATATCCGTCGGCATACGTTACATTAAGAACCAGGTGCGCATCGAACATGGTTCGGATCAACCATCGATTTTCGATAATTTTCAGTAACCTATACGGAAGTTTACATAAGAGATGTATCATGTCTGGATCGGTAACATTCTGAGATTGCCTCTAAAACAACCTGTAGGTACCGTTTCAATGTCAAGCTTTTGCAGGTGTATGCAAATAGAATGGAAGTGCTTATCATCCATTTCCTGATACAATTAGCATATTGCTTCAGTTCGCTAATAATAAATTAACCTGCAGTTTACTACCAAAATTTACCAACGGCTAATAATTGTGAAATGTGAAGGTCATCTTAGTGTATTCTGTATATCCTAAGATTTGAGGAAACATCTCTCATATACCCCAGTGCCTGTGAATCCGCCTCCGCTTATATATATACTATAGTGTTCCAGATTCCTTATTCTTACCATATATAAATAAACTGATTAAATTCCTTAAGCACCGCGTTATTCAGCACGGAACTCTTTGATTGACTGGTGTCTACTCGTAGAAACCGGAATTTCGACAAAGTGCCTCTGGAGCTGAGTGCGATCAGTAAGTACAGCAAATGATTATACAGCGGGAATAACATCGCTTCTTGCAACGTTAGCGGTCGCTTACGGTAAGCAATCCCTGCAGCTGAGACAAGTAGTTTACCACATGTCCCTCGACGACGCATAATTGTAGATAACTGTTGAATCAAATTTTACTGGAATATTGGTAGCAAAATTACTGTTGCAGAGGTCTCGGGAAACTTCGGCAACACTACCATGAGCCGCATACTCAAGTTGGCTGGGTTCGCGAACTACTTTCTGGCTGGACTACTGCTTACGCTTAATACAATCAGTAAGGAAGCCCAGAATCTTCTTAGCCATAGTTGTATTCCGAGTGTTAACATATAAAGTTATATCTCGCTATTACCATGATCATTGAACCTTTTTTTAATTCTGAAACTCCATAACTTTGCATTTTCTCACCTTCACAATTAACACAAACGAAGCATACTACTTTGGAATAAGTAGTAGTTTAAGTTTGAATATCTTAGTTTTGGCAGCAGAGTTAGAGGCATAGATCTAGAGAAGCCTGACAGCCTAACAGCATGCAGTTGTTTAACTGCACAACACTGTATTCTGCAGCAATCTATGCTATCTACCATCCTTCCAGTCCCCTCTACAAGCTCTTACTACTTAATTTTCGCAACGCAATCGTCCCAGTCATTATAATGGCCCACGGACGAAAGTGCTGCGTTGTGGCCCGTATAAATCGCGATGGAGTATCACAACGAGACTGGAACAACGCATTGTGGCGAATATCAACCCTTGGGTTGTACTACAGTGTTCCTATCTTTCTGCGCCAACAGAAATGGCTATCAACACCGTATTTTGTAATCGGGGACTACGCCGCTTTCCCATTATTCGCACAGATCTTTCTCAGCAGCCCGTGGATCGGCGGGCTGGGACCATACAATGCCCCTTTCATCATCCCTTCTAAGATTGACTGGAACGTCCTGCAGATTGTCGGAATGCTAACCCAATTCTCATACACGACCAGCTTTGCTCTGGCGCCCGTGGGTGGCTGTGTAGCAATACTTGACAATATGGTCGCCGAGCTGATTGATGAGGGACGAGTGGCCAGTCTCGGCAATATGCTTGTCAAGTTTTTTGCCGAATTTCATGAACCATTTGTGTTTTTTCTGTTGACGACCGCTTATAAGGGTTTGCTTGTAACGGGTGCGTTTTGGCAACTCTTCGACGTCACCTTAGTGATTAGCTGCTTCAAAAAGAAAGTCCTTTTGGTAATTTTTCAGATGAATACTGCATGTTTGCTGTAAGCAAAACCTAGTATTACATGGTTGAGGACTGTTGGAGACTTTGATATACTGTTCCTGGTGTGTGACTAAATAACAAATCTTTCTGGTTTGTTTGCTAATGGATAGCGACTAGCTATTCATTTTTTTAGGATTAAACCAGGGGATTACTGGCATATTTGCTGCGCAGTTAACGCTGCCGACACCGGCAGGAAATGCAGTTATTGTTGCTCAGATTTACAGAAGTACACAGACGTGAGGATACGTACAGTACAACATTATGTTAAGGAACGCACTGAGATCACGCATCCAATACAGCAACGTCCTTCGAACATCTACACGAAGCAGGAAACAGGTGAGAATCAAGCCACATGATCCACATCTCGGCTCAACTATCGATTTTAGATAGTTTGCCACAACCAGTAAGGGAATCAGATTAGTGCTGGGGGTAGTCACGACATTTGTCTGGATCGATGGCGTTACGAATCTTATGATATCCTCGATTCCTCTAGCATGCTTTCTAAAATAACCGCTAGAGTCTCGATAGCATGCTTATGCACTTCCGCAGATGCATGTATACAGTATATCACAGCAGAGAGCTGTTCATAATTCATTTCATAACGACATTAGCGCTATAACACTGCAATTCGTGTGACGATCGAGTTTGCAAACGGTAATTTCAGTCGAGTGATACGGAACACGATCTGTACGTCAAGTATATCAGATCATCACCGAAGTAACATAACTACTGGGACAGCGTGACTTTTTACAACTTTTTATCCAGGTGGTTTATACCACTCGGTTCCATCAACGGAAAGCTGCTGTTCATGTTTACTCAATTTATTGGAATCTTGCGAGCGAAATCACTTTGAGAGTCCGTTGGAAACTTTGGCAACGTAAACCATGAGCCACATACTCAAGTGGGCTGGGTTCGTGAACTGCTTTTTGGCTGGACTTCTGCTTACGCTGAATACTATCAGTAAGGAAGCCCTGAATCTTGAGAGCCGAATTTTGTATTCATAGCATTAACAAACAAAGGTGTTTCTCACTATTATTATGATCTCAAAAACGTTTTATTATTGGTGGGAATTCCGCAGATACATATAAATCGAAACGGGTAATCCTGTTTTGTGATGAGCGGTTTAATTTATCTTTCCGTTATAAGCGTCATATCTGTAGAGCAGCCCAGCAACTAGACAACTACAAGTTCTACAACAGCCTTGTTTTGCAGCTATCTGTTCTGTCTACCATCCTTCCAGTCCATTTCACAAGCTCATTTTCCATCATCTTCGAAACGCAATCCTTCCTGTTATCATAATGGTCCATGGACGGAAGTGTTGCGTCGTCGCCCGTATAAACCGCGATTACGTATCCCGACAAGACTGGAACACCTCAATGTGGGACTTATCAAGCACCGGTTTGTGTTACGTTGTCCCGATCATGCTGGGCCTACACAGATCGATATCGGGACCGTACTCGGTCATCGGCGGCTACACCGCTTTTCCAGAATTCGCCAGAATCTTTCTCAGCAGTCCATGGATCAGTGGTCTGGGACCGTTCAGTGCTTCTTTCATCCTCCCTCCAAAGATTGACTGGAACGTCCTGCAGATGGTCGGACAGTTGACACAACTCTCATACACCGCTAGCCAAATGATTGCCCTTATAGGCTGCTGTGTAGCTGTATTTGACAATCTGGCCGCCGAACTCATTAGTCAGGGACGAGTGGCCAGCCTGGTCAATCTGCTTGGCAAGTTTTTTGGGGAATTTCATCACCCGTTGGCATTCTTTCTGTTGACGGCGGTTTATAAGGGTATGCTTGTAACGGGGGCGTTTTGGCAACTGTTCCACGTTACCTTAGTGATTAGCTGCTTCAAAAAGAAAGTGTTTTTGCTAAGATTTTTCAAGTGAATACTACACGTTTCCTGTAAGCAAAGCCTAATTTTAATATTAGTATGATATGGCGGAGGACCGTTGTAGGCTTTGATATATTGTAGCCGGTCTGTGACTAAATAACAAAATATCTTCTTGATCTGTATGCCGCATATGATAGATCGTACCAATACGCATGCTACCGTGTACACAATGGATATCATTTTGTTGGTTAGGTTACTACAGTTAGTACACTTGCGGAATGCAGTGAAAAAAACCTCTAAGACGAAAAGATTGATCAAAAACCAACCATTTGTTTTTTAAATCAAGTAAGCTTTTGCTTTCAGTCAGCGGGGGCTCCAACTGCCGCTAAAGGAAACGCTGTGATTGCATAGCCTCGAATCCAGTAGAACAGTACCAATATGGCCTGATTCCTCGATCGTTTATATCCTTTCTTGTCGTCACAACCACATGTGGTTTGCTGTTCTACCGTGTTGTATTTTATATATCAATCGCTAGAATAGGTATGCTGTGTTTTAATTAATGAATATTGATTAATGTGAATATAGGCTAACACGCAACCGAAATTACCGTTCCGCTCCTAGCATGCGTTGTGCACCGTCGTGCACTGAAACAACCATCGATTTTCCGATGAGTCTATCCAGGCAGCAAACCCTCTTAAAGTCCTACGTCGAGTGTATCGCAGTGTTCTTTGGCTGTATGTATTACCAGCTTCCTTATGTATCAACGGTGGCAGGTCAGATTAGCCCTGATAGAAGTTCTGCGAATTGTGCATGCCTTGTTGACATGCTGTGTATTGTCAAGTGCATAGAATAAGAATGTGCCAATACGTCTAGGCTGCATGGGAATAACCGGCGTCCTGTCCCAGTCATGAAAAAAGCGCAGATGTACAACTCGTATGAAGGCTTTATCGTCCATAAATGCAGGATTCGTGCCTTTGTTTGTAAACCGGTTGTATCAACTAATCGCAGTGCTTCCGGTATAACCGATTGGAATGGGCCACGGGAATCATTTGTGATATTATCGATTCATGATGGAAACGAGTACAATTTTCCATTTAGTAAGGATTGTCGTGTATAAATTCTGCCGTACTCGGGACGCAGTAGCACTTGCATTCGAACCAGCGCCTCTCTTCTTCAAACGTCCTTGATTTTGATCTAATTTTGACCTCGCAGAATTGCTGTCTCTGATGTTTGCAGGTAACATCACAGGTAAAATTCCTGCTTTTGCTCAATCTTGTCAATGAATTCCTATCTATAAAGGATTTTGTAAAACTTTAGTGCTCCTGCCATGACGTGGGTGATTAAGTGGATAGCGATCGCGAACTTGGTTCTGGGTGGACTGCTGTTTGCATTCAATGGTCATTAGTAAGGAAATCCGTCACTTTAAGCGTTGGTTTTTGTATTAATTATATAATAGTAACCCCTTGTTAGTAAAACGTAACCTTAGCTTCAAAGCCACCAGAATTCGGCATTTTTAGATTGTAACGGGTGGCGCTACTCTGTTGACCTTTACGGAATTATTCATAGCCTAAACGGCATAGTTCTGCTTTGATGAAATCTTAGATTTACATTATTGTGGCACTTGCGACTTTGGCAAGAATAAGCGGGCAAGGAGGTGATTTTACAGCACATTTGTTTGCAACTATACATGTTGTTTGCCATCCTTCTAATCCACTCTACAAGATCTTCCTGCTGTACCTCCGAAATGCGGTCATGCCTCCCGCCATGATTGTCTACGGCAGGAAGTGTTGCGTCACGGCCCACAGTGTACCCGGCGTGGGAAGTGAACCATCAACATTACCGGCAAAGGTCAGAACACCGCCTCGTCCGGACACCTTTGCCAGACTGCTCGCAGACCAGATACAGACAACCGGATACCGAAAACCGGATACAGACAACCATTCGACGCCCAAAACGCAACACCAGTCCAGGCCCACATCCGATCTGAGCATCCCACAGTGCTCAACCAGCAGCAGCCTAACTTGTTTGGGGCAGACTGAGAGAACAAAAGGGTCACCGGAGGCTACTCACATGCGAGGTTGCAACACCTGCATCGGGAGTGGTCAAAGTGAGCCTGCGAATTCCTCCGCTCTACATTGCTTCCCATTTCCCGCAACCGGTGTTTCCGCTACATCATTTCGACAACAAGTTTGCGTAAGAATTTAACTGCGTTGATGAATGACTGATAAGTACTACTAAAAAGTGTCCTACCGTCGTGGTAAAGTCTCTGAAAGTGTTGTGATGATATTCACTGATCGATACCGCAGGTTAAACTCGCGGCTTGCCCGCCGAATCTTATGGGAATGGTACGAATCTTATGGGATTGGTACGTAGATTTTCCACTGTCTGCACGAGTCAGGACGACTCTGCAATGTCATTACGTACTGATTTCCTGCCGCTGCTGCAGCTGTACCATAATTCACGTAATGATCACTCATATAATAACAACACTGTGATCTCTACGTTTGCTAGTGATCCTGTACTGCTACTTCCTGATTCACGAATCTGTTAACGATTCCTGCTTGGTACCTCCGTGATACCATGATTCGAGTGCTAAAATTGCTAGGGTTCGCGCACTGGATGATGGCCGGACTATTCTAATACTCAACGCCATTAGTAAGAATACCACCAAAGTTAATTTATGTGACGTATTCATGGTGCTTCAGTTATATAACTTTGAGATCACGGCTGAGCTTTCTTCTGTAGCTATTCATGCTGTTTATCATTCGTCCACGCCATGGTACACCTTCCTCATTCTCCACCTTCGCAACGCCGTCATTCCTGTTCTTATGCTGACTAACGGCTGGAAATGCGGCCAAATTGGAGCCAAAGCACTGAAGAAAAAGAAAAGACGAAGAAAAGCCTGGAGATTATCCATCCATCGGCTGCGTTTACTCTACTTGGCTCTTCATTGGCAGCGTCATATCAGACTCTGTTAGTTTTCATGGCGACCCAGAATCCGTTCCACAATTCAGAAAAGCCTTTCTGAATAACCCGTGGATTAGTGGTCTCGGTCCTCACAACCCACCGTACATCGTTCCTTCTTATATTGAATGGAGCATTTGGAGTTTGTCGGAACTTAGCCGGGCGGGTGTATCCGGTTGGCAACTTGGCAATGCCACCAGTGTCATAAGCAGTTATGTGTCGGTGATTGCCGGTATACCATTGCCCAAATGATCGCAGACGGAAAAGTGCCCACCGTTGGCAGTGTGTTGAAGGACATCCTCCCTTCGTCTATGGTCTTTTCCACTGTTTTTAACTTTCTTCAGGATTTGTGTTTCTTAGCTGTATACAAGTCTGCTGTGGTGTGTGGTGTCTGGTTTGCAGTATTGTTCCTGGCTCACCCGTTACTGGTGGCAAAAGTTATTAAGCTCCTAAAATTCCGAGTTCTGTTGCTTTTTCAACCTAAGTTCTGATAATCTGATAGTTCTGGTAATTACTGAAATTTGGTTAAAGGCAAAAAAAAAACAATTTGTACCATAATATTCGGTAATCGGTATTGATAGATACCCGACATATCTGTATCTCGCTCAGGTGTCTCATTACTGTCGTTGTGGGAAGTAGACCTCGTGAATGCAGTTCATTCCGGCAGAAACGTTTTCAACCACAACAGGTCGTAAACTCTACCGTCTTGCGTTGCATGTATACACATGTTCGCATGTTACAGTACTGTAGATAAAACTGCCCTCCTTCACATAATGCAACAACATGTAATGCGTTTCGCATTTTGTGTACTCAAGTAGCAAAAGATGTAATTTCATACTGACCGTATTTCTCGGCTGGATTATCCATTTCCTGTACAAGGTTGTAACGGTGGCGAGTCAGATTAGAGCCGCTATCGTGTAAGTATGGAACGTGCGTAACGGCCAAGCATTCCAGCGGTGCGAGGCTGGCAGCTGCATCCTAGCTAACAAGCGTCTCGGCCCACAACGTACTTAAATCACAGAAATGCTATTACCTTCTACCACTCATTGCAAACGTGTAAATCTCCCACTTTTCACCTTCCACAAGCTGAAGTTAACCTGGTGTGCAGGTCACTGCATCGCACTGGTCCCGGTATGACTTATTGCTAATCGATACAAACAGTTAATGCATTACCAGTAATCCCGAGATGCTTGTATGGGTCTCGCAGTAGTCTGCGAACCAGCTGTCCACTCGTAACGAAATGTTGGTTGGTCGGACTTGATCTTGATTCAGTTCCGCCTCAAATGACATACCTTCAGGTAGACCGCACGACGCTGTTTGAATGTTTTTTCTTGTAAACCACGCGAACTCTTGCAGCTTGTACCTACTTCCGCTTTGGAAATTCCGCATCCCATGCGATCATTGCGAACGTACAATGTTATTCGTGCATCAAACAGTTTGAATGTTGTTCATGATCAGTATATATTATTAATGTTATGTTTCCATGAAGCATGGACGCCGGAGACGAGCTCTGTGTGTGTGGGTGTATGAGGCGTGGAGGCTGAAAGGACGGTGGCCACAGGAGGTGCGAGCAACTGTGC
>JAQGAU010001932.1:0-17205 GCA_034698045.1 Paramacrobiotus richtersi | reverse complement strand
GGACACTTCTCCCGGACGTTGGACACCAATAGAACACGTCCGGGAAATGTGTCCGGGTTGTCGGACACCAATAGAACCTGCGGTGAAAAGTGTCCGGGCTGTTGGACACCAATAGCACACGTCCGGGAAAAGTGTCCGGGTTGTCGGACACCAATAGGACACGTCCGGGAAAAGTGTCCGGCCTGCAGGACAGGCTGGGGAAATGTGTCCGGCTGTCGGGATATGCCCGGGAAATGTGTCCGGGTAAGGCTGAAACGCTGGAGGGGATCTTGAGGTAAAAAAGTTTGGGTGGGCAAAATGTACGGCGGACGTTTTTTCGGCCCACCGGACGGTTTTAGCGGTTGTGGGGGAAAAGTGTCCGGCGGACAGGTTTTCCGTCCGGACGGTTTTAGCGGTTACACTCGGCTATCGCCTTCTGCGTTGATGCGTATAGTAATTTTGAGTCATCAGCTGTTGTACGTGAAAAAGCAGTGCGACTGCGGTCATCAGCTTAAGCATGAGGAGTTCATAGGCACCGCGTTCACGGATTCCCAAAGCAGTTTTTTTGGCTAATCGTTTCACCATTTCTTCTGCCGTATAACAAGAACTGAATCGAAAATCTCCACCATGTTGCTTGTTGTGGCTCTTGTAGCACAAATTGTGGTAATTAAGTATGGCGCGTGCTGTCCGCAATACTGCAATAGTATGCCCACGATGTGGCGATGTATGGGTAGTGAACCTATAGCCTGGGCACTAGATAACGAAACGACTCTATGAGACTGTTACAAAAGACGATGTAATAGATACCAAAAGTTAGTGTGGTAACTTTCATGTTCGGCTTTACTTTCCCAAAGTCGGACTTTGCCTGATATCTTTGCTCCCTCGTGCGATTCATAAAATCAGCTGCGGACTCAGCAGTTTCATCCGCGGCGCATTATTCTCGATCCATTACACGGCAATGCTTGTCTTCAAGCAGATTTCAGTTCAACCACCACTGTGCTTTTAATGAGATTATGTACTACTGCAATCGACGCACCGAAAACTTAAGCATGTCCTCAGCTTGACCTGTCTTTCCGTGAAGTCTACCAGGGAAGCCAGCCGGAATCTATTCTCCAACAGTTGCTTTGAAATTCCAAACTTCAACTTCTCCGGTGTATCGTAAAACAAATACAGGCTAGTATGGCCAAATGGCAGTTCGACCGCATCAGGGCTAAGCTGTTTATACGTTGTATTCTGTTTGATAGTGTAAAGTTACCAGTGTTAACCGTGTACGGATGTGCAACTATATCCTTAATATATGGTGAATATGAAGCCGTGATCGCCAGAAGCTGAAACTGCAAATGAAATGTGGAAGTAAGGATGAATGTCTAGTTGAATGCCTAGTTGAATTTAGGATAAGAAAGTCGACGTTCCTGTATCTTACATCCGACCTTTTGGATGTGGTGGCCTTGTGCGCCCGCGTTAATGCCGCCGCCCAGTATGCCATTTTATGCCAGAGCAACACAGACCAATTACGATCGCTACAAGCGCAAAGGAATGAGCACACGGTGGGTCACCATCCGCTTGAAGATGTTTTCTGATCGCGTGTTTTGCTTGCCCGTTGAAGTACCTGTGGACTTTCAGTTAAAAGCAATCACCAATGACCACCTATTGCAATTCCGCTTCTATTGTCTTCAGCAGAAGGGGCAGCAGTGGGAACAAGATGTTATTCATCGTTACGTATACAAGGCAGGTACGTATGCAGTAATACCGTAAACAGTTCCAGGAAGCCTTGGAGAAGGCACATAAACGTGCTGCTCCAAAATGTGCCCCCGAGCAGCATGGACAACCAAACCCCTGATCATGTGCAACGGTCTCTGCAATGCGTCATTTGTCGTGCATTCTAAAAGACTACCATGGCGCAGCTCTAAAATAACGTAGTAATTTCCGACATGCCAAGCCGGATACGAAGCCCAAACATGCCATAGCTGACGTTCCGTGATCTAGGACAGAATCAGTGTTTTCAACCATTGTATTGTAGAAATCCACAAGTAGAACTCAGAGCTCACTTGTCGTGAATAATCGATACGGTAAGAAAGTTCCGGCAGAAATCGCTAACTACAGCCGTTAAATCTTGAGACAGGAGCTTTGGACGCGTTGTTTTAGCCATGCAAATCGAAAGGCGTCTTTGTCACTGTGCAAAATCACCAGCTTCCAAAATCAACGAGGATATCACCAGGCGATTAATTATTTCTCATAATCATGAGATAAAAGGACGAAAGATAGAAACTGAAGTACATGTAACATTATGCGGAAAAAGGGCGGGCCACTAGATAACGAACGCCTCTATGATACTGTTACAAAAGACGACGTAAGAGATATCAAAAGTTAGTATAATAAATTTCATGCTCAGCTTTACGTTCCCAAGCTCGGACTTTGCCGGTACCTTCGCCCCTCGTGTGGTTCATAAAATCAGCTGTGGATTCAGGAGTTTCATCCTCAGCGCATTATTCTCGATCCATTACACGGCAATGATTGTCTTCAAGCATATTTCAGTTCCACTACCACTGTGCTTGTAAGGAGATTATGTACTACTGCAATCGACGCACCGAAATCTTAAGCATGTCCTCACCTTGACATGTCTTTCCGTGATGTCCACCCAGGGAAGTCAGCCGGAATTCTTTTCCGACAGTTGCTTCAAATTCTCAAACTTCAACTTCTCCGGTGTATCGTAGAACAAATGCAGTATGGCCAAATGACAGTTCGACCGCATGATGCGGTCCGCATCAATTCTAAGCTGTTTCTACGTTGTATTACGTTGTAAAGATGCCAGTGTTGATCGTGTGCGGCTGTGTAACAATTTCCTTGAGATATGCAGAATATGAAAACCGTGATCGCCAAAAGCTAAAACTGCAAAAAAAATGTGGAAGTAAGGGTGATCGTCTTGAAAAATTTCCTGAATGGCTGTGTGTAGGATAAGAAAGTCGACATTCCTGTATCTCACATCCGACCTTTTGGATGTGGTGGCTCTGTGCGCCCGCGTTAATGCCGCCGCCCAGCATGCCGTTTTTAAGGATAATTTGCACCATTTTGTTCGGCTACATTCGTGCCCTGGTTCAGAAAGCTGCTAAACATGAACAGACGGTTGAAGGCGCGTTTCCGGCCAATGATCAACTGTACAACGAAAAGCGTATAGCTGCCATGATTGACGGGGAGCTAACAGAGGCGGTGCCGGTCGACGGCATGCAGGTAGATTGAAGCCGTCTGCGCTATTGTCGCTTGCATCTGCGAGAAATGCTCCTTCTCATGCAACCATATGCCGAACTGACAGAAGACAAGGAAAGCGAGAGTCGCTGGTTACGGGATGGACAGTGCGCGTGGGTGGTCCTAATGTAGTTCTCAGCGCGCTATCCTAAGCTAGAGTGGAGGATATTTGTTCGTCTGGAGACGGTATAACTGTCGTACCAAAGATTGCTGTGCAGCGGCTGTCAGATCGAGTTCCTGTCACGGGAGCTGACGAGCACGCATATCAACAAGTTTTCAAGGTGACACACGGAACCCATACTCCCACCTTAAAGTCGGCAAAGTTGGAGATGAGGCTGAACACGGCTGTCAACAGTACTGTGAACACGTTTGAACATGTTCTAACCATACTTATCTTGGCATACGCTGCCGAACGCGGCGGGGAATAGGTACTAAAACCGAACCACAAAGTAACCTGTAGAAGCGTACAAGTGCCACCTCAGTATTGCACCATTCGAGCAAACCCACCGGTACATTATCGATCGGACGAGATGGGATATCCTATCCTGCGATGATTCTAGGGTGTGAAACCCTACAATAATTAAGTGCTGCAACGCAACTGTTACGTGTATGCCTTATGTAATCTAACCTACGTCATGTTATCTTACTGCGATAGAACATCACCTTATTTGGTAACCCTTGAACGTGCTGTTACTCATAGTTGTTTACGTGTTATGGTGGTTTTTCTTAGATTGTTTGGCACATGTTAATGCCTATATAACACGTGGTTCAACACTGTTAAAAGTATGTCTTCTATTAGTCATCCAACTAACACATACGAGAATAAAGCACGTATCACAACCAAGATTAGGCAACCCAGGCCGTTGAAGTATCTCGGGGACTGAGGCATTGTAGAAAATGGCAGGTTCATTTTTGAGGTGCTACGCACCATCAAGAATTTTATCGAACGTAAGCTATCGTATGCAATATTAAATGTTTATCCACGCCTCGTCCATTGTCCGTACCGTCTACAGTCCATCCAAAATTACGAACACCGTTAACGTAATTTACGTCCGCCGCCCTTCCAAACGAAAAATGCTATGAAGCACCTCGTCTTTGTTACCACTGTCGACAACCCGGACACGAACTTAAGCATTGTCTATTATAGAAATACCGAGGCTGACTTAAATTCCAGTTCACGAATCCGAAATCCTCAAGACAAAGAATGTTATTTGCACCGCTAGCATACAACGAGCTAGTCTCATTACACTAGACAGACAAGCCTAGCATTAATAAAGCAGCTGTACACAACAAAATTGCGGTAATTGACGGGTGATATTTAATCCACGGCATGGTATGATCCTTTCCAATTTTAAGGCGTTCCCTGGACCCCTGCAACGTGATACTGAGGATAGGGTGTACACGAAAATGCTGGACCGTTTTTTTTGCCAAGGAAGAGGGCCGATTGCGAAAAATAGACGCAATCTGTCAAGCTTGCTAATGCAGGAATCCGGTGAATAAATCACCGCTTAGTTATCTTCAAACGACGCCGATACAGAAGCCTAGACCAATGTAGACCGACTTAGATAGCTGATGATTTTACCGAAATTTTCCAACCGATTAACGCAATGTGGGAATTTTTCCTTCAGTTCTGTTGCACCAAACGTTTTTCCCCATGCGTCCCGTGACTGGAGACATAGTTTAGGCTACCTCTAAATTTGATGTTATATTCTGCAATGTCGATTTGCATAATCCGGTAGCCGTTCATGATAATTTTTGGAACAATGCCGTTGTTTAAAAACCATTTCAGTATGAATGATACATCGAACGATCGCAGATTCTGAGCGATAATGAATGTGTTGTAACACCTGCCACTGCATAAAGAATTACAAAAATCCTCTGTAATGTCTTCACCGATTCGCTGAGTGTTGATGATAGAAGACACCTAATCGTTGCAGTTGATTACGGATCTAAATTGGTCGTCGCTCAGTGCGTGGAAAAGAATGAGAAGTTTGCGGTCGCTGCATTCGTACATAAAAATCGTGGACAAGATTTGGCATACCAGTTGAATTAGTGTCCGATCAAGGCACTAATCTGATGAGTGAAATTTTTTTTAGGCTACGGCATTACTCGGGATGGCATTAATCGCTCACCATCAGCAAGGTAGTGGGCTTATTGAAAATCAAATTGGGGAGTTCAATAAAGCTTCGCCTAAGTATATTGGTAAAAAACAGGATGACCGGCTTAGGTACGTGTCGTCCCTATGCTTGTCGTTTAACACGGCAGTAAACCGGAACACAGGTTGCACGCCAGCGAAACTCATGCACGGGAGAAAATCCGTCTACCGCAAGAATATTCTCCTGTTGGAGAAAGCGGCGTGCAGGAAGTGGCTGCTTTTTGTTAGAATCAACGTATACAAGAGGCGCGTTATGATGCATTACGACTATGGGCAAACTTATGGCCCGCAATAAAGATAAAGAGCGTTACGATTCCAGAAATTCCAATACGCAGTGCAGTCCAAGAGACTGGGTGCTCGTGAATGTCAAGATGCGACAGCAAGGTAGCAGACAAGCAAGGTAGCAGACAAGCTACAGGATACATGGACTGCTGGGTATACGATTGTTGCCCAAACGGGACCAAATACGTGCAAGGCAGTACGGTATTTGCCCGTGGTGCTAAAACCATACTGACGTTGTAAGAGCCAGTAGACTCAAGAAATACGATCTAAGACAAGCACACCCGTAGAAGAACCGGAAGAATCGAAATCCGCCGACTCAGTATACGACTATCCTTCAAACTCAAAAAGGCTTTGAAGTTCATGACTGAAAGTGGAGTGTTGGTCAGGAAGCTCGAAAAAGCTTTCATTTTTGTTTCTGAATTTTGGACGAAAGGTGGCAATATAGCGAAGTTTGATACTATTTAAAGTCAACACGACAACTACCAGGCAGAAGTACGCCACCTTAGTGAAGCATAGCGTTACACGCCATTACCCAGCCTTGTATCTATTGTAGATTACTATCTGTAGCACAGCGTAACATACGCCACAACATGATACCGGACAGCGCCGTGTGCAGCGTAGCTGTTCCAGTACCAACCTGGCAACCTGCCAATGCTGCGCCGCCAATTGCTGTTGGCTTAATTGCAGCTATTTGTGGGGTAAATTATGTGCTGTTACTTTACAACGCTCTTGCACACGCATTATGTTTTGCCTGACACTAATTTCAACGCCGTTATTGAAGGTCAACCTGGTAAATTCATTACAACTTCAGCTTCCTTTAAAGCGATAGCAGCGCTTGGCATCGAGGAAGATTTCTGCGTAACACGATAAAAGGTAGCGTTTGGTGATTTGGAAAGTAGAAAACATGCGATCTCGGCTTATTTTGCCTCTACGGTCTGGAATGGATGAAAATCGAGTGGTGTTGTGGGACGCTGCATATGTTATCCGACAATAACTTGAAGACCACATTCAGAAAAATTATATTCCGTGCACCGATTTTCTACCAGCCAGCTCCGTTCTAGCTGGTGTTGCAACGCACATAGATGCTAGTTTTTCGCTACTTGGCACAAAAGAGAGTTCAGTGGTGGGTCTCTACTCCCCAAATTTAAACCGACAAACGTATTGATGATGCACCGCTGTACTGCGGAGCTTGTACCGAGGTCGCTATCCCGAGGTCTTTCCAGAGGCCTCCTGGCAAATGTATGATCGTGCGGTTGCTTGCTGCGCGGGCGGGTTATATTGCTATGGATTTTTTAGTCCAGGGATTATGTTTGCTAAAGGAACGGATCGACTCTCTATGATTCTCTGGAAATCACCCGCGGCTACAGAAAGGGGTTACCCAAACGCGCACGCTTATCAAGGGCGTCGTAACTAGCTTCTGAAAGTCCTGTCACATAATCTCCATGTTCTGCGCGAAGGCAATCTGACCCGGACAGATAAGAAAGATCATGACCAGGAATCTGCTGTCGTTGTTCAATTTCCTCGAGTTTTAACCGAGCCTGGAGAAGCTGTTGCTTGTATGTGTACATTCGCGTACTGCTGGTGTCAATGATTTCTGTATGATTTTAGCAGAGGACGAGCTTGCACTAGGTGATTGCGTCAATACAAAACAGCATGTGTACTGTCAGGGATGTACATAACCGTTTGTTTGTCCGAAACAAATTCGTTGCGTGTGAGGAATGACCGCGGCTTCTGGATAGCCGTGCATGTACAAGTAAAACTCGCCTCCTCTACATAACTGGAACTCGCCAAGCTTGCAAGCCGCTGGTAGGTAACGATTCATTTGATCCAATGAATTGATTTGTAAGATTTTTGTGATATCTTTAGAACCTTGCTGAGAAGCCAGCGTAGATCTACTAGAACCACATCTAGGCTGCGCCAAACAAACGAAACAGCCGTAGATCAGGGTTGCTACTACTGGACAGGCCCATGTTAAGCTAGTTCGTGACCTCCGCGAAGTACAAGACCGTCTGCTATATATTGACACGGGTACCGTAATGTTCAACGATGTACAGCAACATGTCTGACACTGTGTGTAGATGTTTCTATCTGAAGACCCTCCATTACATATCCACATTATTATTCCACTTGGTAAAAAAATGACAGTCAGCTTGTCGGCAAAAAAAAGCTTGTCGGCCTTGCTGAGCGATATGGTTTAATAGTTCACCCGCATGAAGGATTGTGGCAGCCAGTCCAGATGGCATACTGGCAACTACCTGGCATAGACATGAGCTGCTCTCTTCTGGAAAAAAATTCCTGCAAGCCTGATCGTCATAATGTTGATTTTTCACCACCATGTATCCTCAAAACGGCAAAATTTTGAGCATGAATCACGAATGCCATTACCTAGTTTAAATGCACCCAACCCGTCTGAATCCGACTAAAATTCTTGACCAGTTGCGTGTTGCGGGTTGTATCCCAAGTTGACGTCGTTTTCAAACTTTAATCGGTAGGTTGTCGGTTTCTGTGGGCTGAGGATACTTCCAAACGGATTCCCAAAACAGTCAACGCTTCCATCATACGATGGTGCTTGACTACCTCATCCCAGTTTTTGGACATTCTTCGACAAACTGGAATTACTTTCAGGCTGCTTCTTCTTCAGGAGTAACGTCCCGCCTAACCGTAGTCAGTTTCTCTCCAGCACATTTTATATGTGTTCCCAAATCTTCTAAGAAATACGGAAGTTCTACCAACATCGAGCATTCAGAACTATGGAATTTATCAATCATTTTACCAATAGTGCTACTCAATTCTTTATTTAAGGAGAAGCTGGACAAACACGAAAGCACTCAGCTTTTCCGATCGTGCTGTAGTTTATATTTCCCGGTCCCCAGTTCCATTCTCTGAACTTGACATGGTGAGACAACTTGTTTAATAATTAGTTTAGAATTCGTCGACGAACAAGAGGCATTTCACAACCATAAAGGGCCATATAAAGATTCCGAAGATGATGACGGGAAGAGATAGGTTCCCGTCGCTCCTGGTTGGGCACGAATAACAAGGACCAAATCTCGAAGTTACTCTTGTGTGACACCTGTTCAGCCCTGTGCTTAGAGTGTTCCGCTTCGATTCTCGCCCCCACGCACCTTTAGCAAAACTATGTTGACCGTGTTGTACTCGCCAGCTTTAGTAGTTTTGGTGTATTATAGTCGACGGCAATCAAAGCGGTCCTTTTCGTGTGATGATAAGCTGTTTCCAAAATTAATCACCTAACAAATGCGGAAGTTCTACAAACATCGAGCATTCATGACTATGGAATTGATCAATCATTTTACCGATGATGCTACCTAATTTTTTATTTATAGAGAAGCTGGACAAACACGAAAGCAGTAAGCTTTACCGATCGTGCCGTAGTTCATAGTTCCCGAACCTCAGTCCCATTCTCCGAACTTGACATGGTGAGACAATTTGGACAATAACTAGTTTAGAATTTGTCGACCATTTGTCCATTAAGGCTCGAAACAATATCATGGATTTCACTTAAGTGTCACAAACCAGCACCTTCGTTGCTGCCAAGCCCTTTCTCTGGTGAGGTAACGCCTTTTCCACCACCCACCTGCTAAACATATCGCTGCAGGATTACAGTTATCCTCTGAGCATAGATTTTTGAAAGTAAACCGTGAATGTCCTAGCCACATACAGCCGCCCGAAATGCATCAACTTGTATCCCTTTGCGAAGAAGAATAGTCTCTACTACCAGCCCGAATGGTTCAACGCCGTGGAAATACGCTTTGAAGATACACAGGTTATGGTGAACGATGAAGCTCCTCAGTCAGACGAGGATTCGTGCGAACAGCAATTGGGCAATTTCGTCGCGTATAACACTGATCTGAATGATGCCGATTTGCTACGTCATGACGACGTTTTCCAATTTTCCAATGCCGCGCTGCCAAACAGAGCATGGATACTGTAAGCAAACTACTTTGTGACATCAGGCACGTTGTTCTTGACACCTGTCTGCGCCATCACTGACCCGTCGTGCTTGCCTAGAAGGCTGCGATCACCTGAAGATTGACATACAACAAGAGGGAAAGGCCCTTGGGACAGTGAATCGCAAGTGGGCTTCGCACCGCCACATGCGCCTGGACCACGCGCTTGCGGTGATGCAGTGGAAATGGAGTGATGCTATGCTGCTCTGCAAAGCGGTTCAAAGGGTAAAATCGTGGATGGAATGCGCTGGCTGCCGGTGTTGCAGAAACTTGGCGCAGAAAACAGTCAAGATGATGCTTTTCGGTAACGGTTCCACTCGCAATATCCGTTAAATCGTTTGTTGTAAGCCTCGGTGACGGATTTCACTTTCCAGTAAGGTTTTCTGTCCAGTACTTCGGGCCTGTTTTTAGCTTGGGGTTCAAGCTAGTTAGAACAAGTCTGCATGCCGAACGACCTTCGAAATATCCCATCTTTTTCTGTTCTCGTCGATTCCACGACCTTTAAAGCCAGCATTGATCAAATGTCTCTGGCATTCCGTTTTCTCGATTAGCATGATAGTTTCCTTGAGAATGTTATGGAATACGTAGATATAAGCCTCAATAGCACCGGTAAGAAACGAGAGACTAAAACTTGTTGTTACATTTTGAGCACTCAGTTGTCCCAGGGTCGGAACGAGCGCCATTATTTAGCGTCGTTCACGGTATTGGCAGTTCGACATCATCACACTTCGCGGACAGGGTCACGATAGAGCTAACGCTATCTCCGGGCAGAACGAAGAAGTTCAAGCACAAACAAGTAGAGCGAAGGCAGCCACTGGCCGTTTACGTCCACTGTTTGGCGTAATCTTTCAACCTAACAATTCCTTATTCTTGTAAACTGCGTGTGATTGAGCATCACATGACTTTACTAATACAGCTTTCTGTCTTCGTCGGAAGATCGAAGCGGATTTTCCCCGTGAAATCTGTGGCGAAGATGTTCGGTGGCACACGGCGTCGAGCATCGCCGACAACCTGCTTAGCGCGCTGGTCGGCTTTATCCGTCAATACCAATGTGTTTACCACGATATTCCGCAGTTGTGTTGCACTGAAAATAGTCATATAAGATTTTTATGAACGGTACCAAGGCATTGGTTTTTTATAGCGAAGTGGTTTTGCTACTAGAACTCAAGCCCCATCTTGACCTTACGAAACTACAGAGTTACACGTAGTAAAAATTAGTTTTGTTGTCAAGTGGATTAATCAGTGACATTATTGCTAAGCTGCCGATTTTCGAGTTAAGATTATCTTGAGGTTTATCTTCGGCGGAAGAAGATTACTTGTGGTTTGCGAAATTGCTGGAGAAACGACAAAACAAATGCTACACAACGCCGCCATTAATTATGCCACGCCTAGACGTCAGCCTGTCGGTAACCACCACTCCTTAAAGATCCAGATATGAACCTTTCAGGAGATAAAATCCCGCACGTTCGAGTGAGCAAGTGATTTCCCCTCCCCGCTGCTTGAGATGCCATGATTGATTGCCGTTTTGCGGCAGTGCACCAAAATCTTGACTAGCATCGTCATCATCATTATTCGGTTCATTAAACCCGTTACTTGCATCATTCTGTTAAACAAGAACAATGTTCTGCACAACTCGTGCAAAAGAAAATCGTATAATCTAGGCAAAGCAGTGACAAAGGAAAGCAGAAATAACCAGCAGGTTGCGTAGAACAATTTATGTTCTACTCAATTTGTGCTGACAAATTAATCGCACCTCCAAGAGTTCAAACCAACAAATATCACTCACAAACGAAGAACTGGACGGGCAAGGCCCAGAGCAGCAACCGAACTGACAAAAGCGCGAGTGGTGCCAAGCAAGCACATGGGCACATGTAATATCGCGCAGAGGCGCAGAGAAATGACGCAGCTTTGGCGAAATCACTGGAACATAAGGGCGTGAATAATTTGGGAAAACGTGCAGCAGTGACGACGTAATGTCGCTTGAAGGCGCAGAAAACAGGGCGCAATGTCAGCGCACAATTTCATCGCACACAAATCATGCGACAATTGCAACACTGTATCGTAGATTAGTGCGCACAACCACGCGGCACTCAACTGTGCGACCTGCACAGCAACAAATTGCACTTAGCTGTGCAACAGAAAGCCCGCTTGCAAGCGGCAGTCACTGCGGCTGTGCACAGCGACAAAACTGCACTGCAAGAGTAAATGGCAACGCCTGCAATCGGCAAAAACTGTGCAGACTTGCAAAGCGGCAAGAGCACTAAAGAGTGCAAAAATAAAACCCTTTACCGACGTAGATAACTCGTGCGTGTATACGTTAGTGAGTTTAAAGTGTGTGAGTCTGCGTAGCTTCTGGAACTTATATGGCAGTGCTTGATGGTGTGGTACTAGCTTAATACATGTCCGTACATGGTCACAGACAAGTTTGGCGAGGCTGTTCTTTCCAGCCTGGATGACTCAGATCACAGTTACAACGGAACTGATCCCAGCTGCGCTGTTGTTGAATACTGAACTAGTCACTGCAACAACCCTTGGCTAGCGCCTTGTATGGCTTGCACAAGCGGCACTAAACAGTACAGCTTTGCACAGCGGAAGAATGCGACCACAAGAGAGTGGATGAATCACCAGTAGCGCCACCAACGCTATAAACAGTACGCGGCTGGGTATTGAAGACGATCAGGACTTAAAAGGCTGCGCGTAGTGTTGCTGTGTAATGCTTACAACTGAGTGAGGACCTACCGATTGAATCTCCTTTTTGGTAACAGGAAAGACGGTTGAGTCAGTGTGGGAACGACTATATGGTGTGCTAGTAAGCCGCTATTCTACACTTCTGTTTTTAAATTGTTGTTCACCCACCCTATACGCAGTAGTGAGCCAGAATATCTCCCACCAGATCAGTATACGTATCTGGCACAGTCTCACTCCTTGCGTTTAGCGATCCGGTGTGGATAAGGGAGCCCGATGAGGCGCTGAAGTTGTTGGCCGCTGCCAGCGGCCTGCTGGCAACCTGCCCAGAATGCCAGCAGCGAAAGCGTTGCAAAAGTCTATTAGTATCAAGGCCATCACGCCTATTGGAGCAGTAGTGCCGTCAAAGCCGGCTATTATGAATAGTGATCTGCAGAGGATCACGAAAACCTGCGCGTGATTCTACTACAGTGTGATGAGGAACACTCGGCTATGGCAAGGGAATTGGCCAACAATGCTGGCAGCGAAATCGTCCCCGGGTAGCTCAGAAGTAAGAAATACTTGATCATCTCTCTCTTGACTGAAGCAACTAACGGATGATGCAAATCGGGAAATTACATGAATAAATTGGTTACATGTGCAACATGGATATAGCAGTTTCTCGCACTGGGCCCTGTTGACGCAATGACATGATCTGCCGTCGGCGGTGATTCGTATGAGTCTACCTAGCGTGCGTGTAAGTTGATGTAGCTATAACTCTATGTTGTTACGTATTAACTTGATGTAGCTATAAATTATGTTACATAGGTTTTAGTCAAAAATGAAGCCTAACAATAGCTGTTCCCGAATCCCGGATACAACAGTGCTGCATTTCCTAAATAAACTGCAGCCTCTATTCTATTGTGCTTTTACCGATTATTAAACCCAAAGCAAACTACTTCAGTTGCAAAACTCAAACTGCTACGAATAATTTGCTTGGGCTGCTATTAAGATCAACCAGAATTCCCCGCCCGAAAATCCCGAAATCCCAAACACGTCAGAGCCCAAATCAAGATGACACAACCAACGCGGCCAATCTCACAAACCAGGGTAATCCGCCAAGAACCGTTTAATGAAGGAAGTGGCAAAATAAAAGATGGCAATAATGATCCGATATCCCGCATCGAGTTCATTGAGAGACCTTGTAACACCAACCCACCCAAGGAAAGTGTAACCCGTGTTATGGATGCAGTTCTACAAATTGCTAAACAGAAGAAGACGTAACTTAGTGAACGAGCTAGGGTCGCAGTTACAGCACATCTATTGAAATGGAAAATTAATAATAGCTATGAACTTGTTTTGTAGATCATGCAGAACAGATTGTCGATTGAATGCTGGCCGCGGTCGACGCCGAAGGACAAAAACCCTACGATGCAGCGGTCCACGGCGAAGCCATTCGAGCCGCTTTGTACACCGTTTGCTGACATCCCTTCAACGCCGTGAACGTGATCTCTGATGAACGCTGTCAGTTCCCGTCTGTGTGCTCTACGTGCCGAAAGGGAGTACCGACTTTTTCATTTGTGCTTGCTGTCCCTTGTGGCCATGTTTCGCTATTCCGGAGAAGCAAACCGGCGTATGCGGATGATCCACCGAACGAATGAGCCCTCCTTGTGTCAGCTCGTCGAACAATGCGCGGAGCTTAAGCCACTGGAGTTATAAAAGGATCTTTCGACCCCACTTAACTGCACTGCCCGCGCAACATACGCGAGTGTTTTTGTTAGGCAAAACAACGCGCCTCCGAGAAAAGCCGGTAAGGTTTTCCATATTACCATATTATGAGCAACCATGCAGCAATTTACTGCAACTTTGTTGGGTCAGTTGCTAAACTTGAATTAATCTTGTTTGTGACTTACTACAAATAACCCCAAAAGGAAGAGCAAGACGCAACGCGGCGTAATAAGGCATGCAACAAAGAAACCAACGAGGCAGCCTCGGCAGGGCAGACGGCCATAAATCAGTGCTTTATCGGGAATATTATATTCATGTCACATGTAAGTGTTTATAATTAGACATATGCGTATTTGCTATCGTTGTAACTCTGAGCTTGAGCTATGCTGCCTGCTTAACCGTAGAAGTACGGGTTCATTATGAGCATTGCGCTGCATATTTAAATCGGTTTTCAGCAATGTTATCGGAGTGCATAGCCTTAACCTTGCAACTAACATATGTTTATACGACGTATCGCATCGCTTTTGGCTAAACTCTTACTGTGCTACCGCAGGTACGGATTCAAAGCCTTACATAGTGCGATTTGCACTGATGGTCTCATTCATGGTATTATGTACCGGTAATAACGCCGTAACGCCGGATGGGGTGAGATGCGAACAGATGGTCAAATTGGCTGCCTGCGTAAAGCGAGGACGGGGCTATGCCTGATGAGCTGAATCAACAACCCTTGTCTCTGATCAGCAACACAGGCGGTCTGCTCCATTTCTGCTGAGAAAGGATTATGCCTCGCTGTTCTGTCCCCGTAATGCTGAAAGGTGTGCGGACAGGAGACTGCACTATTCTGTTCGATAACAGCGATACCTGTGCTGTATAGTTTGACAATAAGCGACTGCATATTCCGACATGCAAACGACTCTAGTAAGACAACGTCTGTAACCGCTAAAACCGTCAGGACGGAAAACCCGTCCACCAGACAGTTTTCCGAGGAAACGTGAATGTTCAGAAGAAATTCCGCTTCCGACGAATAAGATCAACAAGCCCGAGCCGACCAAGTAGTTCAGAATCACGAACAAAGAAGGCTACCTTCGATCGAAAGGATGATACTATTGACAGAGTCTACATCCGCATCAGAGGACGAACTTTCACTAAAAAACGCATATCTTGTCACGAAAAAATACATTTTACTGCAAAATGACCGAAACGGACGAGCCGGAGTCGATCCAGGAATTAATGGACCAGATCCTGACGTTGCAAACGTCTAGGTGCGACGGAAAAAATATAAAAAATTGGTTGGAGAGAAACTGACGGCGGTTTGACAGGTTGTTACTCCCCAGAAGAAGCAACTTGAAAGTAATTCCAGTTTGTCGAAGAATTTTCACAAACTGGGACTGGGTGGTCGAGCACCATCGTATGATGGAAGTTTCATGGCTAGTTATTCCATATATGGTCATGGTTCTTGCTGTTCTGTGGTTGGTTGGTTTTCCTCTTCCGACATGGCCTTATACGGCCATATCGTTGATTATGCTCCAAGCTTTGGTTTTTGTTCAGTTCTCTTGTGCGTTCTCAATGGCTACATAAGCCGGTGAGCTGTGTGTGTTACGATATCAGCGGCGGATAAACACCTGTGTTGCTTGTTCTGGTCGGCGCCCGTCCGTCACGGCCTTCATGCCCGTGACATTTGCAGCACCGTACCGAGAGCGGCTTTTATTTTTTTATTTTTTAAATAGAAAAAAACGGGTTGACCTTTTATAGTCTTGATTTGCTCCACTCCGTATACAGCCACTTTCAAATTTTCGACTGTCACCCATCCCCGTTGCTGACTATCGACTGTACGGCCTCTTTTCGTTGTTCCATCAAGGCTCGCTTGCGTTACTATCATCCGCGCCCACTGATATCGCCCGCCGACACACCCACCATCAATACGCCTAAACACCGGCGTATCCGCACGCATGCCCAACAAACACGCGCCCCACACGTCCAACATGTGTACCGATACCATCTGCGCCAGCTCAGCGCCCAAACAGCCCGCGCTTCCCACCAGCGCCCCAGCCCACTTCCCGTTTTTGCGACCGTCACTAACGTATGCAGTCACTTAGCGCCCGCCATTGTTTCGCGCCCACCGCCCGCAAACTGACGAATACATTGCCCGTCACCTGTCGTGTCATACCAACGCTCCGATGTAAGTCTTTCTGGCTGTCCTATTTCGTTTCTGTTATCAATCGATTGTCGATTTATTCCGTTCGAAAATTGCGTCGTTTCATGGCCGCGGTTGGACCCCCCGTGTGCCGGGTCATCGGTATTTTAATCTTGGTTCACGTAGCCGTCCTACTAAGGAAGGGTGGAGCTTAGGATCTCCACCCGGAAGTAGGCTACGTGAGTCTACATGTATTCCTTGTCAATTGTTCTTCCTTAATTAACCTGACTTGATCGATCGGACTTTCCAACTATTATCGAAATTGAAGAATGGCTTTTTCCAGCGTAAATTGGCGCTAATACTGCCTTGGCACCGCCGTAATGGTTTTTAAATCGTGTGCCACTAAAGGCTATTGTCTACTCCCTCTGTCCTGATTATTCACCGCCTGACTCAGTCCAGTGTATCGACCATCCTGCACTTCAACTTAACCACATTTTAGTTGTGCAGATTTTTCGTCCTGAATACCACATATTTCCACACAATGCCGCTTACCCATCAACAAATCGTGGAAAGGTTAACTATTGGCATATTGGCCATTTTCATCGTTGTGCCAGATCTTCCACATACAGCATCCATCACCCGCAGTGATGCTGAAAATGCACTTTGGATGTATATGTTGCAGCACGATGCTGCATTTCCGTCGTTCAATCGATCAAAATTCATTCGGGCATTACGTCACGCTTTTCCAGCTGTTTACGGGCCCGGTGCGACCATCGTAGCATTTGATCCGCATCTGAAGGTTCGCATCATTAAATGGCTACTGTTGCGACCCAACGTTATGTCGCCTGTGTCCCCACCACCGAGTGCCCAATTGCCCTGCATGTCCCCTTCTGTGCAACCGCTTCCCGAGATCGTGATTGCCCATGCTCCACCGCCCAGTCCGGCTGTCGCATTCACCAGTGCCCAACCCCCGTGCCGGCAGTCATTCCACCAGTTCTCGCTGCGGTTACTACCTCCCGCCGGCGACGCCCAGCAGGTCGCCCCCGTCGAAT
>JAQGAU010001931.1:0-17210 GCA_034698045.1 Paramacrobiotus richtersi | reverse complement strand
GCCGAAAGTCACATAATGCTTTGTGTTGTTTTGAGTGCATAAACAGCGAGGGTTTGCCATAAAGCTATCAGCACACTGGCAGGGGCGCTGACGGTCGGATTTGCACTGTCCGGGAAGTTTTCCACCGATTCGATGTACAGTATACTGTATACTCGTATACGAACTCCGGAAGCTCCTCAGGGTCATTAAAATGCTAGTATAGGGAACTGGGAAACTTTTACGGTAAAAAGTTCGTATGCCTTTCAGAAGTTGTATTCCTCATGTATAGTAAGCAATGCAGTTGATCTCGATGGCTACTAGCGAGCGATGTCGGCTTACGGTCATGTTACCCATGAACTGCCTCAGTACATCGCCGAAGCGAAATAGTATTGAACGCGAGCCAGGCAGTTTAAAATGGCTCAATTATATTTCAAGCTGCAAGGGCGCTGTAAGCAGCAGTTGCCTTAGATCGGCTTTAATTCCAGTGTGACAGGGTGAAAAGTACCGAGCAGATCCACTGACTGTGGGAAATTTTTTATCGATAATTGCTCGATCGGGTCAGCAGAATCTTCTTAGGTAATTGTGAAAAGGTCTTTGAAATGTGTCTGGTTCGAATTTTTGGTAGCCTAAGCTCCCTGATAGTCGACCAGCGTCCGTGTAGTACTATATATCGAGAAGCTAGTAGTTTAATACGACCGCTCGCCATCTCGTAAACATCAGACTGCGTACAGGAATGATCTCTAATGCCAAAAGGCGTATTAGTACAAATGCAACAATTGCCAAGCTGACATATACATCACAGTCCGTGACACGTGGTAATGCTTTATTACTGGCAAATCCGTACTAGCATATTTTCAACGTAAGATCACTGAACTGTACAATGATACGGCGCCAAACTGACAAATGTAAGGGTTCCACCACCAGCGCTCTGGGGTCAGGCGCAAATCCTCTTGTCCTCGTTTTCGAATAGAGTACCCGCAAGCATGAGGCGTCGCTCCGTATAAGAACTAATCAGATCCGTAATTGAGCGTCAGCTCCTGGTGAATCGGAATATCGCGTCTGGCGAAAAATGCGATTTGCGGATATTTCGCAGATGGTCCTAAAAAAACGTTAATTGCTAACGGATTTGGATTGCAGGAATGGTTGGTTAGCCTTGTGACATTTCCTTGGATAGCAGCTTCGATGAACGTTTTTAATTAAGATTTATCGCCAATCCGCGAGGGTACTTTGAAGACGTTCTTCCATTCAAGACTTTTTTTACTAAAGGCTCCAGCGTACTTCCCGACAAAAGTCTTTTTTGTACTCCCAAGTAAATATCAAACTGAGCAGTTTCTCCGTTCGTTTTCTACCAGGAAGTTCCTTTTCCTCTTACAAAATAATACCGGGAATCACAATTAGCGAAAACCAATATCCCTGTTTCTAGACCTCCTCGATTCAGTTCGTTATTGCGTTTTATGCAACGCCCCTTGGGTCCGGACGCACTTTGCCCCCTGGAATTGTGCGCACGTGATTCAGACCGAGCCGGAGAGGTGGGTGTCTCACAGTCCTCGGCTTGTGAAGCTGGTGCCATTGGATCAGTGTTTTCGGCACCGCGTTCCGTTTCGCTTGCATTTGCTCTCTTATTGGCCGCTTTAGTTTTGGAGCTGGTTTTTGCTGAATGTGTCCGCTTGTTTTGATCTTTGCTTGATGCCACAGCGTATGGCGTATCACCGTTGCAAACCGTACTGCAGGTCTATCAGCGATGTATCAGTACTTTAAAGCCTTATTATAAGTACTTCAAAGACATGAGAAGAACCGCCAGAGGATTTTACAATGGTTCACTATTGTATTTTTCAAGTCTCTTGTGCTGTGAGCCTGTGACCTTAGCTGCGATTTTTCTAGTTCTTTGATGCCGTTTTCCGCTGAATTTCTCGAGCTGCTAACGGCGTAGACACACTTGTCACTGTCTCATAAAGAATACTGTGTTGTTTGAGGTGAAGATCAGAAAGGATATGAAAGTGTTGTGCTTGTCGTGCAAGCACAAGGACATATAAAGACGACTTTTTTTCAGTAAATACGGTAAGTATTCCCAGGGATTTACCACAACCAGGCAAATCGTACACGCGCTAGAGCTCATGAGGGGTTTTTCCACAACAATGTCGAGTTGTCGGTACAGGGTGTGTCGTATGGATCAACGGAAGACCTTTACTGGCATGTGACGCATCTCCGTCTTGCAGAATTTTGTTGTTCTCGCTATCTTGAAAAGCTCTCGGCAGCCGATTCCATGAATCTTCAAGGCTTTTTAGTTTCTAAGTTCTCACCGCCGCACCTTTTAAGCCTGGCAGATCATTCTTACGCTGGACGTTGCGTGCACAAAAACTGATTTCGTTTCCGTACAACGCTCCCTTTGATTACGAAGCGAAATATCTCATCCCACTTCGTCCCCTGAGACAGTGCACAGGTCACATGTGACTGCATGACAGCTATAAATACATTCGCCTGAGGAATGATTTTGTGCCGGTCACAGCTCCGACGATGGTCATTAGTCCTTCCAGAAGCATAAACGGGGAGGCTCAAGAGCCGAACAGTACTGACATCATCTAAGATCTAAGATGACTCTCCGAACAGAGTACGTGGGGAGTAATTCTCTTTACAGTTTGCGTAATAAAGCGCTCTCCGATAATTACGAAGTCAACTGCGATCTCCTGGATCAGCAGTTGTGTTACAACGTAGCCATGAGCATCCGTCTCATCAAGATACCCCGGGGACTCGACTATACTTTAGATACACACATGCCGACCTTCTGCTCGATGGGAAAAGAATTATGTCGTGGGCCCGTACGTTGGTAAGCAGATATCTTGCATTTCTGCTTTATCATCTGTTTACCAGGGTTAAGTTAATAATATTGTTTATAGCTATGTAGATTGCGACGGTAGTGTATTTCGCTGCTTATGAGAATGGAGGAACTGACGAACGTAGGGTACTACTATGTCCATTGCCAATTAACTGCAACAGAACTCTGACTTGTTGAAAACCTACAACGGCAAAATCACTAACTGCAGTCTATAATTCCGTTTTCGACAAGATTTCAGACATTACCAATGTCTGCTTCTTTGTCGCAATCGGAATTGAGACAAAAACTATTCCGTTATTTGTGCTGGATATTACCTTATTTGTCATGTAGGAGAACCCTAGCGTTACATTAAAGAGAAGTGACTGTTGTGTAAGTAATGCAATCAACTCGGGGATATGACTGATGCCTTTAGTCACTAAGTCTTCATGAAATTGTATGTCCTGGTAGTACATCTGACGCGCTCGGTGCGAAATGTACACTGGTTGTAAATTTTCGAAAAACAATGCTGAAGAACGGACAGGCGACATTATATTCAGCTGACCCGTACGGGGCTCAGATCTACCAGTTTTTCTCAAACATTCTTCCATGAGTAAGTGTATTTTTCGATTATGCTCGCAGAAAGTTTTTGTGAAGCGTAAGTGGGCAGCAAAAACTTGTTATTACGCAGTGGGTTTCGGTTATTATAAACCGGCGGCATCATTGAGTTTTAGCTGCAGTGGGCATACATGCTCATGAGACGAACAGAACAAAAGAAATCCTGAAAATCACTGGGGTAGGATATCAGAGAAATTACCTCGTACTGCAACTCATCATTTGAGTGCAACCAGGTCACCAGTACTGACTATCGTTCGGCTGAAACTTTGAAAGGATTTGTATAGTGAATTAATAATCACGAAAAATCCACTAACTACTAATTTGAGGGGCAAGCCAATGCCTAAAGGTTGCATGTCCGGTTCTCCATAGAGGAATGCTATCGTTGTCAGTGGCCGTTTCTTTTGTTACAGTCGGAAACGACTCTTTGTAAGTTGGAGACTTTTGGGTGACGAACCAACATTTATGTACGCTAGACTGACGATATAATTGCTTTGGTTGCATGAGTAACGGTAACCTCTGGCAATTCCCGAACGTCATTACTGGATACGTTACACATAATAGCGCAAATTGGGATAGCCTAACATACCATCACAAGCAGCAGTTGGATGTTTGCAAGCGTTAGGAGGCTATCAGATGCGATTAAGAATTTAGGACTGCTTGATATTCATGGAGTCTGTTATAGGTTACGTGATACCTTCTAGTTGATAACATGAAGCGGGCTGTTCTCATCACTCCCGTAGTTTTGATTAATATCTGTATTCGCCCAAACAGGCACTTTACAACTGGAGAATGCACTTGCAGCAGAAACTGTAATCAGGCCGCATAATGGGACTAGCTTATCCGCAAACTTTATCCACAAAAGTTTATAGCTTATCCGCAAACGTCTTCTGTCTATTAATTATGTACTGGACAATTAAACAGAATTATAAACCATAACCATCATTACCATAAAACCATGACCATTATTACCATTTCGAAACGTTTTCGGTATCAGTTACGCAGGCTTGTATGGTAATAACACCATCATTTCACGGCTACGGAAGAAATTTGTGGCTTTTTAGAAAACAGTGATAGAGAGCGATAACAATAATTTAGGGAAAAGCGTTGCCGGAATCTGTTATAACTTTGGCCAGGTTAACATAATATTATGCAGATTACTCCCGATCAAGGCCGTAGTGAGTAGTTCTCCAAAAATCGGACGATATGTCGCCCAGTTTAAGTGCAATGGGCATGGCCATCTTCACAGTAACCGTCTTTGAATCCCCTGTCCCGACAGCACTGTTTGTTATTATTTCCAGGATCCCCCCTTGCACAAATCGATGGACAGTCCATCAGCTGTCTTTTAACTCTGCCTGCCGCCGCCGATTCCTGCGGAAATTTACACGCCTTATACAATTAACTAATCAAAAATAATTCATAAAAACTGACTCGATCGAGATTAATTTTACTTCTTTACCTGCACGATAACCGTCATGAACACAAGAGCGCCTATCAAGAGAACGGTGAGTTTGGCCATTTCTTCTAAGACAACGATAAAGTCAGAATTATGTCCAGATGTCGATACTTGAAAGTTAGCACTGATCTAATGTATCAGCTAGCGCACTAGTTGATAAAACGGGTTTACTATGCACATAAAATTTCCACTGCGTTTACGGACTATGATCAGTATATGCTTTTGTTGTTATTCAGCAAATTCCAAAGACTTCAGTTTGAAACACCAAATGCGTAGCGTATACGCCAAGCCGGTATAAAAGTGTAGCACTGGAAATGTATAGTCGCGATCAACAATTACTCAGCAAATAGTTGTTGTATACAGACGATCGCAAGTCGATTACGCACTCCGTACTGTCTTACCGCGAATCAAACCATATTATGTTAACGCTTGATTTAAGGAGAAGTAGTTTTGTATATGTGACCAAGAGAGAGAACATACATGTATAATCGACAGAAATACTACACGAACGAACAGATTGCCCAAAGACAATTACGCGAAAGCTATGAAATAACGTACCAATCAGTGATCATTAGAAACACACAATCTTACTTTCTGATTTCTTAACTTTTCGATAATTCTATTGCTGTTTGGTTTTTCGATAGTTTGCTGTGCGTTAACCCAGCGTTGATGAGATACGTTTCAGCGCTGCCTGGAAATGTTGATGTTGTCAGGGTCCGTAGACGATTTCATCGTTTTCGTAAACAATGACTTGACAAGAAAGCTGTCAACCCTGCGTTACCGTTAATGATCAGTCTTAAGTGGCTTTTTTTCGTAGTAAACTGGATTAATCATAACAAATAAACACTGCTGTGACTTGTTTGCGACGATACAAAAACAAGTCTCACTTGAAAACATGTCGCCGCATATATGTAGAATCAGCACGTACAGGTTTTCGGGCAAGTGTTTTCTACGAAAAACTGGAGTAGTGACTACGTATGTTAAGTTATATACTGAAGGAAGTGGAATAGTCATATGGAGATCACTGCGGTGTTTGCTTGATATACGATATGACCAAAACAATAAGCCGTGCAAATCCAGTTGTACCAAATACGGATTAACTGCAAAATTGTAAGAAGCATTGAATAGCGCTTGGTAAGCAAAGTTGCGAAGCAGCTCTAGATTTTCCACTGCACCAAAGCGGTAAGCGCGAATACGCAATTAATCAGAACAGAAATTTACGTCATAATATATATTATATTATAATTATAATTACAGCGCAAGAGCAGACAATCCGGTAGGGACTACAAGTTCGGTCGAAAGTACAGAGCATAATGAAAAGAGAACAATACGTGGCGGCCACGCAATACGCTTATCTGGGCAGTACTATCGGACTACCGGAAAGACGAAATGACATTACTGTAAATTTTACTATAACGACAAGGATACTGTGAAGCTGTGCATCAGGTCGTTTCAATCAAAACAAGAACGCGCAGACCCATGGACTGTATAATTCTTCGCTTCCATGATAGAAACTACAAATCTTCCATTGTTATATTCAGATGTGGTTATAAAAAAAATCAAAACGTCAGAAAGGTCACTCCCGCTTTCTGTGTAGATGTCTGCTTGGCGCTTTACTGTTCCTGGTCGGCTTAAACCATAACACATCATTCTAATACGCTTTATTAGGCAGATGACACATTAGAAATTACCGTAGAGGTCGCGCGCAAGGTACCGATAAAATATTAGTTCAAACATGTTTAACCTTGTAAAACCATTCAATTCAACACAATTTCAGAAACACTGGCGGACCGGTAGACAAAGTTCATCTAATCAGTTTTATTTCGGTGAGTAACAGTCTTCGAGGCGTCTTCTGATTAGCGCTGGTGAAAAGCTTATAATCGCGTTTACGAATGTTTGTTTGCACTATATCTGTACCGTGTATGCATAATTACTGTATTCACCGTTTGCATGACTGAACTCGTACAGGGGGCTTATTACGAGTTCACTTGCATAGATTCAAAGTGAGACTGTACAATTCTTAAGGGACCATGGATGCACTGTCATCGTAGGGGCCATAAAGTTGCGTAATAGCTAGAGAGTGAAGGACTGGTCGGCGAAATTCCCGTAGATTAAAATATTACGAGCTGCGATATACACGGCTTTATTTTCCTTACCGACACTACGTAATGCTTGAATAACGCCTCTGCATGGCGCCTAGTCGAACTGCATGCCGCCTGGCAACAGAATCTCGGCTGTATGGCTATTTCGATAATCCGTGTGATCTCTTGACGATTTCTTCCAGATTTTCTCCCAGTTGTGGTGAAACTTCCACACACCGAAAATTTTCATGTGTTCCTTGCAAGGCCGAAGCGCACTCTTGTTTATGTGGAATTGGTTCTGTTGAGTTCAGAGTGCTGGAGAAGCCGCATTCCAAGCCAAGGTATGCCTATGCCTAAAGGTAGAAATCTCGAAGTAAGCAGCTGTAAGCTGCTGTTATTGTTTTGTAATTCCGTAAGATCATAACAGGCTGCAGGGTCGCCAGTACTTGCTTTGTAGCCGGAAATTTATTCCTTCAGTCAGACGGTTAGTTTGTAGTCTCGGGGAGTTCATGCCGGGAGTTCTTCTTGAATCTCTGATAAACAAGACGTCTCTACAGGTTCTAGCTTATCAATCAACATCTAGAAATATCTGACGCTAATATCCAGTTTATTGACCCATTTGGAGCCCTATCAGCTTCTCTTGAATCTCGATCGCCCGCGTTCGAAAACTCGCGTGCCGGGAGCTAAGGATTGGTAGACGAAACTATACCGCTATTTGCAACCGCCCCATGCGCTGCAGCCTGGTTCTATTTCCGGCTTTGCCTCTTAACGGCGAGCTAAAAACGACCAGGCCTACACCCTTGGTCGGAATAGCAATTAGGAATGGTTTCTAGGAAAGGAATGGAACATTTAGGTGTGATACTAAGAATAGGAATGCAACTTTTCGGAATAGGAAGTCTGTCCAGACCGTAGGAACAGGAATGGGGCCTTGTAATCTCGAATTATTTGGTTTCACTACAAACATACCGTAGGACGCAACACGGATCTCATTACGTTTCAAAGAACAGAATAATACATGTACCTGCATACCGTTTTCACCAGCTGTTTTTTGATGACAGATGAATGCTACAGTGAGAATGCGGTGCGTATTATTGACGTACACGACAGGCAAATAATATGAGAGATCAGCGCACAGAAAAGGCTAAGAGTATGATTCGATGAAAAAACAAATAACCTTAGCCGAAGTCCTGGAGATGACATGCACAGCAAATGAATAAATGTCGCAACGAGGTTCACAACAATGGTTCTAAATTATCTTCGCATGGCTCCGGTATCGCTGATATATTGGAGCATGCAAGCAGCGCTCGCTGCTGCATCCATCCAACTTCCTCCCCGCAAAATGGCACAATGCATTCGCTTCTAAACTTTTGGATCGGAAGCAATACAGTATCACTAAGTGTATACACAAAGCGGCCACATTCGAAAACTACTCGCAAACTTGGAATAGCTTTCTATTCGATTATGTACAGAGGTTACAGTTTTGTCTCATACGCACGACGTATAGTACATCCGGAATTGTGTGCGTGATGTTCATCCAGTTTTAATAGCCTGTCCAGCATTGCATCTCTGTTCTGCAGTAATTCCTTGGTTAATACAAATATTGGTATGTAAGTTTTGCCTTGCACAACAAGATCTACTGTACACTCTGCTGACTAATTCAGGACAGAAACAAGTAAAGTGTTATCATAAACAAAAAATAACTGACAAAATCGGAGTTTTCAGTACGTATGAACAAACATTATACGAAGCAGTCTTCGATTTCAGAAAACATATATTGCGTTTTCCCAGTTGGTTTTGAATAAGCGGTACGCAGTACGCGGCAGCCTAGGTTGGCACTTCCCACATTTATTTCCACTGAAATTGGCAGCGTTATCGATGTGGTTTTCTGGATGCGTAGAAAAACCCATTGTCAGATCCTACGACAGATGCCATACGCCTCTAATTTCAATAAAACGGCGGCTAATAAAATAGATCTATGAAACCAGGCAACTCGGGATTACCAAAGTCCCATCCTTATTCCTACGGCCCGGAGAGGCATCCTATTTCTAGAACCTGCAATCCTATTCCTAGTATCACTCCTAAGAGTCTTATTGCTTTCCTAGAAACCATTCTCAATTCCTAATTCCTATTCCGACCAAGGGTGTAGGCCAAACGATCGGACTGCAAATAATGCCTCGCCGAGGACGACGCGACAGTTGGCCGTAGTTAATTTCAGATGATTGTGTCGGCAAATATTGCTGGCTCAGTTGAAAGATGCAGATCCGAAAACTGGTCAAGAACAAGACTGTCACACTGGCAGCAGCACACGTTAATTGCATGCGCTTACCGTTGTGCCGCTTCATACACTTCCACTTCGCGAACCCCGAGCGTATCTCGGCTAAATATCTCACGTAATGTCTCCTCCTTCAGCTGCAAAAACCTTACGGAATGCAGTAGTTGAGCGCAGTTTTCATCCATGATCTAGATAGCTACCAACCAACTTCTCGGCGTCCACTATCTTTGCCTATGACGACCATTGGCGTTTATCACAGTTTTTTTGATGAAAGTTATTTATGTTTTCTGGATAGTGAAACCTACCGCTTCCAGCATAATAATGCACGTGTCCTTGTCGACTTTTTCGCAGGCATACTCGGTGCAGATGTCCACCAGCTTCGGGATTCCATACTTTTTCGCACAGTATAATGTAGCCAAGACGTTCTCAACGTTGAGACCCCCGACGGTGTCTGTGTACAGATACCTGTAATTACACTTATTCGGTGGCGACCGACGAGGAACAAGCTACCAGCCAGCTTACTTGAGCATAAAAAAACTTGAAAGGTCATGGAGCTGAAAATAATTGATTTATTGGTGCCATATACGTTGTACATGGATGAATGAGGGCGCTTCAGCTTCAGCGTGTAATTAACTGAAGTAATAACCCTCGCTACCAGATCCTGTCCCCGGCCATGGCAATGAAGTCTACACGGCTCGCAGGGAGCTGCAAGAATCACCGGCCACCAACCCACACGCAGTCCATCTCAAGCGCGACAATGGTACAAAATCCGTCGCCCAGTACCAGACGGTACCAGACGTGACAAAACACGGAAGCCCAACGTCCCGGATGCGTTCTGTGACTTGGCACATTACTCGCAGAATGTGCGTGACTTGCGGGATCGTGAGGGCCAGATCAAAGAAGCCAGAGGTCGAACGGTGGAACGGACATCTGCCATTGGTAAACAACGAAGCTTGTGCAGTAAAGTACTGCAGGACAAAGGGCGGTTGCGAATGCCTGCATAGTTCCGTCTCCTCACCTTCTCTTTTTTCTAATCCCTCGTACGCCAGGACACACGCATAATATTTATAAATTATCGTTTTGATGAGTTTTTGTTACTCAAATTAAACGAAGCTGATCGGAATTCTGCAGCTCATGGCTCAACGCCGCCGGTAAACTAAAGATACGTGAACGGCATTGAAGTTGGTAAAACAAAACATGATATTTAAAAACCCTAGCTACATTCAAGCAGCTTCTTTATCGACATTGTGCAATTTCGACCTGCCAATACAGGATCGACATTTGAAGACTCTATGGACCCTTACCGGTGTGTGCCCGCCTACCATTATTACCGTTATTAATATTGGCACTGGTGATACTTGTTTATTGATTTCTCCTATTCCAGATATAATATTATGCTCCTTAATATAAGTAGTGCAATAGGAAACGTTTTTTGATTGTAATGGGGGCTATAATTATGTGTTAGCAGACTAGCAGTGTACGAGAGTGCTCGCGTGACTACTTTTTGATTGGTTTGCCTTAATGACATTGTTGTCCTCGAGTGCGTATTCGTACACAGGCGTAGTCTCGTCTGGGATGTACCGTTAGCGCAGATACTGATGCAGATTGACGAGATTGACCAGAAAGGTGTTTTATATCCATATCGTCTTGTAATGGCAGACGCAAGTGTTCAACTGGAAGACGAGCCTCATGCATCATGCAAGCAAGGGGACGGACTTTATTAGAGCGCTTGACAGCCGGAAATCCGGCGAATTCGGTTGGTTATTAAGAGAGCTATCAGTTTCTGACTTTCTGGGACTGTCGGTATAACACTGAGTCAGCGAGGGACGAAAACCCCAGAAGCATGGCAAAAGACATTTCGGCTCGGTGGAGGAAGTGTACGATATCTTCTCAGTTCATGTATCAAAGAAGTTTTGCGACTGAAAGTGACAAATACGTCGCGGAGTGTGCGGTGAGGCCAGTGGGCGAGCTTGAGAATATTCCGGATGAATATTCAGTAGGCGAACATCAATAAAGTCCATACCTGGAGTGAAACCAAAAAGATAGGCCATTGCCGCGTGAATGCAAAATTGTCCAGTTTGTTGTTGGACTTTAACTTGCACGATACTGATGGTGGTTTCCCGATCCCCTGGTTGCCATCCGGGTGGTTGCCTCTGGTTGCCATCCAAGAATCTGAATCTAGTCCGAGGTGGTTCCGGCGGAGGTTGTTGCAATTCCGCCGCCAGCGCTTTCGCTGATTCTGCTTTCCTTGTGGATGCACGGTAGCCATCCAGTACGATAACCGGGATGATACTTTTTTCGTTTTCTTCGTACTTTGTTTCCTTAGGATTTCTTTGACATCATCAGAATATCACTTCGCTGTCCACAAGAGTGTTTGTTATGACGCGCAGCCTAATAGTTTGTCCTGAGCTTAATCACTTCCAATAACACAACTTGCGATACTTCTATTATCTGTTTTGACATCTTTATAACGTGAGCAGCCCTTCAGACGCCGCGTACCATTAGACTAATTTGTTTTGCAATCGATGTAATTGTAAAAAACGTTGAAGTCTGGTTCGGTTAACTTTGCAGTGGAAAACGGTTTCTTAAATGTGTCGGTGACCTTCCTCCACGTATCCACGTATGGGTCTTTAAAAGCTCGAAGCTGCTTGTCACACTCCAGCACATCAGCCTACTTTGTAGCCAGTAGACGCTGACGTAGAAAAGTTACAAAGTCGCGGATTTTCCTGGAGCTTTTGTCTATCGACAGCCGACAAAGGACAGGGACTCAGGAAGGTGACGAGAGATAAGGAGCCATGCGCTGTTTACAAAACTACGGGCGCTGGCCACAGATCGACCGACGTCGATGCCTGGTACGGCTGCACTAACGTATATGATGGTTTCGGGATGCCGAAGAGTGGCAAAGGGCTTCATATTATGCGCCTTCCACAACGCCGATGTGGTGGCAAAAATTTTAAAGTAGTGTTACTGTGTTAGCGGCAGCAAGGGCCTTCGATCGCGCCGTGCAGATCAGCATACATCGGCACGACGTTCCCAATTTCTCGAATAGATGTTACGATCCAGATCTTTAGCCCTCGCCCGTAGAATGTGTTGATGGCGATGCTGCATAGCAATCAGTCCTCAAAATGGTACACGGTGTCGTGTACCCTCTGACCACGAACGTCCAGTGTGACTTGAGTATTGGCCGGATAGCACGCCAGGAGTCCTTCGAGCGTTGATTGGACAAAATTCATGTTAGGCGTTAAGGCGCATCTAACCGGGCTTGGGACTTCGTGGTTGTAATCGCTGGAGTTAGTGAAACGTTCAAGCGCTGCGCTTACGTTGCCGTCTTTCCCATCAGTTAATCCATTTATTCTAGCACGAACAGATCCGAATCGTAGGTGGTGTTAGCGATCCACTCCCGGCTCTTTTGGTAAGATGTGGACATGTTTGGTAGCAATTGGATATGGACAGCTGCCGACTGTGGCTCTCCCTCCTTCGGTGTCTGAACGTAGACAGTATATTTACAGTATATATTACGTCAGGAGGCTGAGCAACGCAGTTAGGCTGTTAGAAGTCCTGGGCCCAGGTAGGACCCAAGTAAGAGAAAAGGTGACGCTCCATGGGCAACACTTATATTTTCCCGTATAGTACCAATATCTTCTCCGAATAGTTCAGACAGTGAATATAGTCCTTCCGTTGGATTAATACAACGAATTTGCAACTGTTAGTAATGAAAGTAAGATGTGAGAATGAACTCAGCGGGATACAGCATTTTCCCGAGCGATGCTTTCTGCGACACCGCTTTTGCTGTCCCGGACTTCCCGGGACTTGTCGAAAAAGCTCTTGCAGTACTTTTTGTCGCCACCCGAAAAGTCCATCAGAAAAGCGCCAGGATGCTTTAAAGCCTGCACGTCATCCGGTTATTGTAATTTTGGCAAGGTTGCCCTTGCACTCATCCATCTCCTGCTTGGAAAGCTAGATGACCAGTCCGGTTTCGGATATGGCGCCACGAACCATGGTCGCCCTCGAAGCACTGGGAGATCTGCCGCCCATTTTTGTTGACCATCCCAGTGCGTACTTTATTAGCTGAAGTAACGATCCCACTGGATTTTAAATTGTTGTGCATATCGTACCGAAGCCAGACTGTATTGCAGTTCATGGATAAGGACGACGTTTTCAGTAAAAGAAAAAATGCTCGCAGGAATTTCCCGCAACCGGGCAACCCATAAACGCGGTAGTACTTACGATGGTGGTGGTTATAAAGGTGGCATGAATGATTATAAGGGTTTATTACTATCGGTTCGCTTTTTTGCTTTCTGTCGTTGTTGTCTACCAGACCTAGCATCAATCATCATTTGTTCAGTTTTCTCCCGTGTACTTGTGTGTGTTCTTTAAGCTTTTCAGCTGCAGTTCGGCACCACAGTTCAAGCGAAACGGATCCGATTCTCTTCTGTCCACACTAGTACTTTCGTTGCCCGGGGTCAGACTTGGTTTAAGTGGACGCGAGAGCAGCCGGCCACTAACAATGTCGCGAAACGAAATAATATCGCGGTCCGTTGCTCTATTTGGTTTATATTACTGCTCTGTTATCTTTTGACCAGGGCTATATCTCGTGTATACGGGTATATCTCGTGAAAGAGCGCACAACGCTACGTTCAAGCAAATGTCTGTACTTTTGGTAAACACGTCTTATAACAGCCGTACATTGGGATCTCTGGCTAAAAGCTCATTCCTGAGACAGTCATACATACTCGTATTTGCTTCCGTTTTCGGCAAGATTTTGGACATTAGCTGATAATGTCTGTTTCTTTGCTGGAGTCGGAATTCTGACACAAATGGAATACAGTAATCTGCTGAATTACTTTGTGCAAATACATGTCCTGCTAGCATATCTGACGCGCTCGGTTTAAAAAGATTCGGAGTCTACACAGGTTGTGACTCTTCGAGAAACAATGCAGAAAAACTGGAAGTCGGCATTATTATCATTAGATCCGTACGAGTCTCTGGTCTGCTTGCTTTCCCAAGCATCCTTTCACAGAGTAAGCTCATTTTCCGATTATGTTCGCAGAATAAATTTGGGAGGCGGAAGTACCATTACAAGCTATGTGCGTCTTATCATGGAGTGGTTCTTTTTTTTGTACGCAGCGGTTGTTTTCAGTAGTGGATGGTACAAAAAAGATCGTAACAAGCACTGTCGTAGGCAACCATTAAGTAAAGCTAGCTCGCAGGAATTCGTTACTATTAACTGTATTACGCCCATGTGTCAATCAATAATGAGAAGAAATTCTTATTGTACAGCGACAGCGGAAGCACCCAGTTCTAACTGCACGTAGCCTCTTACTGTACAACGACGAGTTTACCAACACAATTTCTCGGTCTGACGGAAGATATTAATTTTATGAATTTTAGAAGATAGCCATAGACAGCGCTAACACTAATTCACAGAAAAGTGTTGCCGGAATGTGTGATACTTTAGCCAGCTTAACGTATGCAGATTCGGTCCTATTCAAGCTGCAGGAGGGAATTTTGCGACAAACAACCGATGGGTTGCTTAATTTATGTGCAGTGTGCTTTGCCGTCTTCACAGCGACCGCCTTTGAATTCCCTGTCCCGACAGCACTGTACAATATGATTTCCAGGATCCCCCCTTGCACAAATCGATGGACAGTCCATCGGCTGTCTTTTAACTCGGCCTGCAACCGCGGATCCCTGCAGAAAATTTACACGCCTTAGACAACTGATTAATTAACCATTATTCATAGAGATCGGCTCCTTACCTGTACGATAACCGCCATGAACACAAGAACTCCTATCAAGAGAACGGTGAGTTTAGCCATTTCTCCTGAGAGACCGATGAAGTGAGAATTATACTTAGATGTCTAGACTTGGAAGTTAGTACTGATCGGATGTATCAGATAGAAAACTGGTAGATAAAACGAGTTTATATGCAACATAGAGTTTCCACCGCGTATACGGACTATCGACCTGAAGCTATGATCAGCATATGCTTTTGTTGTTCTTCGGCAAGTTCCGAACATTTGAACTCGAAAACAACAAATGTGTAGTGTGTGCGCACAGCCCAGGCTCAGTAAAGATACCATGTACGTACAGTGCACATCATTGTCCAAGTGTTTTAGCGCTTTGTTCTTAGAAATCTCTCTTTTGTGCGCAGCTTTCCGAATAAGTATTTTGCCAAAGTTATTGTGAATATTGTCCTTTGTTTACAGATAAAATGGTTCTTATTGGGAACGTGCAGGAATACAGCATGTTCACCGAGAAAACAACAGAACTATGACGAGCCCTAGCACAGCAGTCAGCAGAAAACGTTGCCACTTTATCTTCTCATGAATGTCACTTTTGCCGCTGTGTCATATCGCTAGTGTACTGTACATATTTTGTCGATCGCTGTTTTTAGCAGCAACGAATGTTTACAGTGAGCTATACTTGGAATACCGCAACCATGTTTTGCTTGATTGACACCAAACAGACTTAATTTGCCGGAAAAACAGTTTGCCAGTTGAACTGTTTACGACAATTTTATTCTGTACCTGCGATAAAGCTCGACCGCAAGAGCGCTGTATCTGTTACCACATAGGCGGGAACTGCTGAAAATATACGATTGTATGTACAAGCGGTGAGTTAGGTGGACCACTTGACAACAGTAACGCTACAGTACATTTTTGCAGCGGGATTCCTTCTAGATTCCAAGAGACAATTACGTTAAAGCTGTGAGTTTACGCACCGATTATTAATTTTTAAGCCAGTGATTGTGAGAAACACGTAATTCTACATCTTTCTTTTCTGATTTTTCTGATTTTTCGGTTGCTGCTTGGTTTTCAATTGTCTGCTATGCGTTTACCCTAGCGATCATGATAATTATGTTTCAGCATTTCCTGGAAATGTTGTCAGGGATCGAAGACTATTAATCACCGTTGTCGAAAACAATGACTTTGCATGAAAACTGTCGACAGTGCGTTGCCGTTTATAATTAGCCACGTGATATTTTTTTCATTGTTAATTGGATTAATCATAACAAGTAAATTGCTACTGATCTGTGACTTGTTTGCCACGATACAGAATTCCTGTAGATTAAAATCGTACGAGCTGCGATATCGGCGGCTTTTGCCAACAAAAATATTTTCCCTAACGATTCTACGTGATACTTTAATAACGCCCAGTCGAATCACATGGCGCCTGACAACAGAATTCTGACAGTACTAAATTGTATTTCGATAAGTCGAGTGACGTTGTTTTCTTGTTTTTTTCGCAGTTGTTGCGATACTTTCACATGCCGAAAATATTCTCGTGTTCCTTGTAAAGTATTTAATATTTATGAATAATTGCGCCAGAGTCTGTATATAGTACAACACAGTAACGCACACTTCGAGTTTAGTTGTGGGGATTCGAAATGAAGCTGTACGATTCATAAGGGACGTTAAACGGATGATGTCGTAGGTGCGAGTCAAATACTGCGTAACGGTTAGAGGGTCAAGGATGATTGGTCGGGGAAATTTCCGCAGACCGAAGTGTTACGAGCTGCGATGCACGACGTGGATAGAGACAAAAAAATCCGAAGAAAACATCCTTATCGACTTTGCGTGACATCTGAATAACGCATGCTGCCGGCCGCCTGATTACATCGCATATCGCCTGGCGACAGAATCTTGACTGTGTGGCCAATTCGAAAAGCCGAATACCCTTGTCACGGTTTTTTTCTGGAATTTCTCCCAGTTGTTACCAAACTTTAACATGCAGCCTGAATTCATATGTTCCTTGTACAGCCAACGAAAGGTGTCTCTCATTTATGCGGAATCTGATCTGTCGAGCTCGGAACGCCGGAGGAGCAGTATTCTAAACCAAGGTATGCATAAGTATACGTTGATGTATTTTAATATCACTAATCCTCAAGTTTGCTCGTATTACGATTATCGTGTTGTTATAATAGCTAGTTTCACCATAAGGATTGTTCGTCTGATTATGTTGATTATTCGAATTCTGATTATTCTGCCTTGTGAC
>JAQGAU010001930.1:0-17210 GCA_034698045.1 Paramacrobiotus richtersi | reverse complement strand
AATAATGAATACGGTAAAATTACGCTCATATTATTAATGACCTTTCGATATCACACTTGACCTTTTCATGCACCAATAAGAATGCGAACAATAACATGTATTATACATACTAGATAAATCAAAGTGTAAAATATTTTAATAAAATAGTTTTGCATCTGAGAAATCAATAAACAACTAAATTAATACAATTTAATAATTGATAATCGAGTCATCCAGCAAATTCCGCACGAATACTCTACTGAAAACAAGGGTTCGTCCGTTCTTGGCCGTCCGTAAACAAACCAGAAATTAACAAATAATTATATGAAATTTATTAGATTGTTGCAGACAACAGCAATAATTAATTAAAAGAAATGAAAACTGTAATTATTCCCCAAAATAATCTGTACGAAAAATACAAAAAAAACTACAAACACGGAAAAAAAATGACACTTGTGCCAAAATACTTACATTGTAAATAGCTCAAGATGACATGATTGTCAGCTTCGAAGCAAATGCGTACAGGATAGAAATGCCACTGCACTACAACTTCCATGATCTCAACAATGTCATGTCACCACGCTTGGTAATTACAGCAATATTATAATAAGAACGAAATCCGATAAAAACATGCCATATAAGTAAGAGCAGCGGTAGATATGAATGCAGTCTCTTAAAGACGAGACATCGGAATAACAAGTGCACTAACAACACAAACGTAACAAAAGGCGAAAGTGAAGAAGTACGATTTAAAAAATAATCAACATTATGAATGCAAAAAAGTGCACAAATTTGGAAATATCCCAGTCAACGTTTTGGCAGTATTCAAAAAACAGCGTCCAAAAAAACCAGACAAAGAACTGTTAGAGAAAATAAAAAGTGCCGAACTAAAAATAACTCCATAAAAAGATAAAATCACTCGTGAAGTTACCCATACCGACAAAATACGTATTGAAATCATACGTGAATTGTTCAAATCTTACTTGCCGCCGAGATCAACCGCTAATACAGCGGAATCTCTTGTTTCCGCTCTGCACCAGTCGACCCTGCCAAAAGTGGATTATTATTCACGAAGAATAAATAATAATGTATCAATTTCAAAGTTCCATGATTAAAAAACACTGCATTCAGGCTCTTAAAAATATGAAAAAGTATTTAGTAGAACTGAAATCTTTGGTTCTCGGCATTGAACGAGATTCCCACGGTTTTCAAACAAGTGGACAGCTGAAAAAGCGGGCATACACTGAAGATAGCCATTACACTACGACTTCTTCAGCAGTATACACTATACAGCATTCGGGAATACTCTCTGTACATTCTGCTGAAATAACACAGTAATATGCACCAGTAATATGAACACTGAAAACAACTGTTTCAGAAAAGTCACAAATGGCAGAAAATGGAAAAAATGGAGCAGATATAGAGAAGTGAGACCATAACCGAACGCCGGAAAAATGCCCAGGAACGGATATAACGAACAGCAAACAAATGCGCTGACAATTTTAACAGAATCTCAATCGGGAACTGCGACAAATTTTGATTCATGAAGACTCTAAACTAACGTTTAAATCGGGTGTAAAAGTAATCCGTAATGCATACGTATTTCTTACTTGAATCTACCGGCACAGCAGAAATACACTGACTAATTTTAGTTTGATTACATAAAACACGTACCGGGATCCGGTACTGACTGCCAGTGACTGGTATGCTTTTTCTGTGCCGGAATGCAGGTGTGCGGCAGTTGCGCCTTCAAGTATATAGAGACGACGGGACTGATGTACAAAACTTCTATTAAAAAAATCCAACAGATTAAAAATCAGTATTAACATCAAGCAATGAGGGGATACACAAAACTAGCTGACAAGTGACTTGCAATGTACAGTTGTCTGTGCATATGCAACTGCACTACGAAAGCACCGCTGACCGTAATGTTTCGTACTGTATAACGACCCGTTAGACATGAAAAAAATATACGGAAATTTTATCGGAATATATACGGAAAAATATACGGAATTTTTATTTAATTTGCCCAGACAAGGGCAATAACAAAACTGACATTGTTAGAAAAAAGTCTGTGATGAAATGGATCAAAAGGTTGCCATCCTGTGTCAAGATATATGTAATTCGAAATACGTTTGCTCAGGTGAAAAAATACCCAGCGGGTTCCGTTTTGGGTGGTTCCCAAAGACAATTTTTTACATAAAATCGCAGATGTGTATCGTTGCCGCATATGGTACACATGATAGAAATGGACTGCTCTACCCTCTGATCAAGTCATTGTTTACCCGGAGTCCGCGCGCAGCCCACAATAAACGTGTAAACAAAGAGCGTGTAAATAAAAACAAAAGTCTCGATAAATTCAGCCGTGCATCAAACATATGGCTTGAAAACGCTATAAAATGCATAAAAAGATAAGAAACGTTATTACACAAGCTTTTTGGATTTCGTCGATTGTGTCAAAAGATATTGAATTTAAAATATTCAAAATTCAATAACTTTTTATGTACTTAATGAAATCGAAAAAGCTTCGTAATAACGTTTTTCATGCATTTTATAGCGTTTTCAGGCCATACTTTTAATGCACGGCTGAATTTATCGAGACTTGTCTTTATTTACCTGCTCTTTGTTTACACACTTATTGTGGGCTTCGAGCGCGCTGCGGGTAAACAATGACCTGATCACAGGGTACAGCAATCTCTTTTCTATCATGTGTACCATATGCGGTAACGATAAACATCTGCGATTCGATGCCAAAAATTGTCTTTGGGAACCACCGAAAACGGAACCGGCTGGGTATTTTTTGACCTTAAGGCAGCCACAAATCGGAAGCTAAGGTTAAGGAAAATGCCACTGCACTACAACTTCCATGGCATCGACAACAAACATTATGACCACACTACAATTGTATAAGCAATACGAGTCAGATTGTCAGCTCGTACTGTAACTAATGACACAATCCGGTAAAAAGAAGATGCGCGGGATATTGAATCAAATCACTTAAAAGGCGCGAAATCCACATGAACAAACACAAAAAAAACACAAACAGCCGCTAACAAATCGAAAAACTGATGAAATAAGATTAAATGGATAAAAATTAGGAAAAAAAGTAAATGTAAATATCCCAGTCGATAACCATAACAAAATAAAGTCACTCACCTATCAACAAATCCGTATTAAAATCATATGTAAATTGTGGAAATCTCACTTGAGGATGATCGAGCAGCCGATAAGTGTTGGTGCAAGTCTTCCCGCACAGCATTTTCGTAAAAGACACGTCCGCTCTTCACACCGCCCAGTTGACCCCAGCAAGAATGGACACTGTTTGACGGTAACGTTAACGGAATAATAAACGTTTATTATTCCGTAAATTCGTTTTTCTTGTAAATTTATTCTTTGAATTTGTAACTTTAGAAATATATTATAAATAAAATTCCGTACATTTATTCGCAACGAATATCGTTCCATATTTCGAGCTCGAACCGAAATAAGAAAAAATACTAACCAAAGAAATCTGGAATGTCTATGTGCAATAGTGCGAACGTTTGACAGTTTACTGATCGCTCATGAGGACGCAAGAAAGCGTGGCAGCCACTGCACTACGACTCGTTATATATCGGACATGGCTAACTGACACAAGATGTGTCCAGGAATGAAATCAATTGTTTTAAATTTTAAAATCGAGACAAACGGGATCTCGTGATAGGGGTAATGACCACCATAACCCACCCAAACATTTCTGACTTCAGATCAAGTTTTATTGCACACCAAAAGGAATTGGTTACAAGTTATCCATGATTTTGACCCTACATACCAGACCACTGTTTCGAGAAGAATAATAATAATTATAAGATGGATATCCAATCAAGCAGTACAGACAACCACAACAACACTTACAACATGAGTTTAATTAATGAGACATTAATTTTCCTTGAGCAGCGTGTAGTTTGGCAGGGCTATGCGGGCGACATTTTCAGGCACAATTGCAAGCAATAGGCATTATCTGTGATGTTTCCTGTGCGCACTACGGGTTTGTAGAATGATTTTGGATGTTTTCATAAAGTTTAAAATAATGCAAACTTGTAGCTTTCCAATGCGCTGCAGCTTTGAAAATTTAACGGTTGTTGGCGTACAAGTTTTTATTACCGAGATACACCTCCGGAACCCCAAAAAGCAGTGAACAACAGATCTAATGTACGGAAAAGATTCATCTTTTCAGCTTACCATGCACTTCGCAGTTGAAACAAACATATAGTCCAACTAAAAAAGTTATCATCGGATTAACATTGTAAAATCTCGATTTTTTCTGAGGTAATACAATATGACATACAGTCATACTGTTAATCAGCAAGTTGACAGTTTCCGGACTACTGGGGCACGAAATGTCAGCCATTACACTACGATTTTTCTATAACTACACAGAAGCACGGACTATATCTGCGGCAGCCCGGAGGAAACTTCGCAATTACCGGCTAATTCATACTAAATCTGCTTACACATCCTTAACGCTCTGCAAGGAAAAATAAATACTATTATTAATTTCAAACAATCTTCAGGTATTAAACGAAAAGTTCCTGGTGACAACTGTAAACTGACTACGAGTATTTGATAACGATAAACCAGAGAAACTACAGATAGAGAAAATAACAAGAGAAACTAATTTTATCAGTTATGTGATCATGTAATTTTGTCAGTAGCTTTAACATTTCAAAAGGTATGCGAAACGGAAGACGGTACTGCGTACTGTTTCTACAAACGATTTCACATTAATTTATAAACTAACTTTTTCAGACTACCTGTTTTCCCACGATCTGACTGAAACGAAAATGACAACCTGAACTCGAAGTAAGAATTATTAAGTATCTTACTACTGTAAATATCTACAATAATGAAAAATAGTAGCTAGAAAGATCTGGAATATTTTTGCGCACAAGCTCGAAATTTTGACCGTTTTAATGGCCGTTTAACGGACTACATATCGTCAATGGCTGTTAGCCATTGCACTACGACTTCTGCTACAATTGCATAGCTATCTATGTACGCCCAGCATTTTTCAGGAAGGTATCAGCATGTTCGTCTAGATCTGTAAAATAAAATATATGTAGAAAACACAAAATGTCACGGTTGGTATAACATCCTAGGATGCCTGTGCAGTACTAGTGGAAAATTACATAAGAAAAATATACCAGTATTAACAAATATATAAAAATCGCATTACAAATAAAAAAATCAGTAATAATAAAAATTACGAAAATAACAAATTGTAAAATCAATAGTGCGGAAAAGTCACAAATGGAAGAAAAGGACAGAAAACCCGGCAGTAAAGGAGAACCTGCATTACTACAATTCTCATCAATACTGAAAAGGAACTGGGATCAAAGGATGCCGGTATTTCCGACCTGGAGAGGGCCATTGACCTCTCTGAGGCAGTCAGTTATCTTCTACGCAATACCAATTAATACAAAGTTCAAAAACCCCTGTGCGAGTTTGGTCCATTTGCAGTTTCAAATACCAGACGGGCTTTATATTATAATAACATTTGCTAGTAAAGTACATACTTCCGTAAGATGTATTATGGATGCCGAAAGGCGCACACGAAAAACAATTTTAAAAAACCAGGCTAAAACTAAAGAAAGCCGGTAAAATTAAATTCGACGGTAGCTAACAGTTGCAAACCGGGTGTTAGAGTGATTTGCTGGCAGTTTCTGCTACTAGTAAAAAAAGATAGCTGAGTTTGCTTTTACGTTGGAGTGCAGTCGGCTGTAACGCCTTAAAGGTGTGGATTCTAGCCACTAGTCTACGATTTTCACCACATCACCATAATGGCATTACCTGTATACCGTGAAGATTCTGTGATATTTCGTTCAGGTAACGTTAATACTGATAGTACACAGGATATGTAAAAAATAAAACTGTCACTGTACAACAACTGTGTAAATACTGATTTACGATAAAGTTAGAACTAAAATGGATTTAACAAACAACAAGCAAACAGTACTATGCTGAACGCTTAACGGAAATCTAGCCAAATTAATTCAATGCCGGCTTCTAGTTTAAACTGACCTAATTCAACTGGGTGTTAAAGCTGCATCCTGCTCCAGTAAAAGAATAGCCCGCGTCGGTTCTTACATCGCTTCTTAGAGTGAATCGGTCTATGACATTTACCATGACTGCATCACTGTATAAGATTAGTAATGCGATTTCGTTCAGTTTTCATTTCCCTTTCTGTACCATACAAAAGTTCAACATTGTGTAAGATCTTATTTTCATTGCAGTTTGTTTCAGGTACAGCACAGTGCAGAACTTGACAATGATACATTTGTTATGCATGAAAAAAGCTGGAGCAGATAACGAACAGAAATGACGAAACAGTGAAATATCCTTCGAAATATGTACGGAATCGGACGAAATTAGTTTCGGTGCCAATCTAAAGTCACAATAATTATAATCGGGTGTTAACGACTTGACGTTACGTTTAGATCCCATTAAAAAGATAAACCAATCCGAGTCTGATGTTATATTGATATTGCAATCGGATACCTTTCGAGTTATTGTTCTCCCAGCCACTATTCTACGATTTTCACTGTACACCGTATATCAACGTACTAAAATACCAGTGCATCATGGGGGACTACCTGTTCTGTCCGCTGGCTTTCGAAACCTTTGGACCGTGGGGGCCGGAAGCGCACCGTCTGCTGTCCATCCTGGCCAAGAAAATCCACCAGGAAACTGGCGAAAAGCGATCGAAAGAATTCATTTACCAACGTATAAGTGTAGAATTACAACGGGCCAATGCGATGGCCATAATGGGCACAGCACCGCCTTCGGCTAACTTGGATGATGTTTTTTCAGTGATTCGGCCCCGACAGGGGCCTTTTGTTAATTAACTTCAGTGTCCGCACGCTGTTGTAATCCCAAGTTATATTTGACAATTAAAAGAACGTACTAAACGTGACAGCCCAGAAAACACTAACTACATTTCGCGGTAAAGCGTTTGTGTATACTGTGTATTACGCTAAGAGATAAATTATCAAAACCCTATTTAAGGTACAGTAGAAGAACAAATACCCAGGACACGAAATTTAGAGTAAATATTTTTGAGAATGTTCTAAAGCAGATTATTACATTAAAGTTTCATATACATAAACATATGTTTTATTACGGCCAAATTTTCCACACTTTATTCCAGATCATACCGTTCAACAATCGCGTAAACCATTGGACGAAAAGTTATTCTCTGCAATACTCGCTGACTATGTACATGTTGTTATGGTAGCTGCAGTTAAACATATCCCGCTCAAAACCACCAGGATGCTAGCCACTACTCTACGACTTCCACCATAGTCTGAACATGCTGGACATTTGGCATTATAATTAATTCTTCGAGAATTTCTGCCACTGGTATTCATTTTTATATTATTATTTCGAATGAATTAATGCAAACTGTAAAATTAATGCTTACGTACAGATACACATTGAGTATTCGAACCCGGAATACTATACAAAACAAAACACGCTCATTCAATTTCGGATTGGCATTAACGACCGTGCATAATATTATTATCACTGCTGATCTTTATACACACCAGTAAAATCGCACAACACAACTGGTAAAGGATACAGAACGCGGAATTTTCTTTCAGAAACGATTAAATCATCAGTTTTTGGTGTGGCTTCCAGAATGCCACTGCACTACAACATCATGCTATTGCAACATGTGCCGACGGTGTGAAATTAACAGCAACATTATTCGTATAACAACAAAGCCGGTAGGAAACAACCATCAGTACAGCCAGATTTTCGCTCTTTTTCTGCGGTTTTTAGGGCATTTATGAATTTTGCTGTTATTTATTTGTGGCCCGGGCCGTGGCTCTTTGAGTCCTGCTATAAGGTTGATTGGGATATTTGCATAGTAATACGTAATTTGTATATGGACATGTTTTCCTTTTTTTGTTATCCCTGCAGGTTTCGATCGTTTTGTTACCAGCTGTTTGTGTTTTTATGCATTTTTCTACCCGGATTTCTGGCCTGTTAAGTGCAGGTCTGGAAACTCGAGCTCGTGTCCCGTATCGTATAAGTCCGTTCCAGTGCCAGTATGAATGCCATTATCTTATTTTTTTATAGCGGCAGAATGATCGTATAAATAGAATTCCCGATTGCTGCATAGTACTGCTGAAGAATTCGTAGTATAGTGGCTATCTGCACTACCTTCCGCCAAGCTGTGAGTTTGCTTGTAAACCGTGAGAATTGCATTTAACACTACCGAAAACCAAGATTTCTGTTTAACTAAATACTTTTGCACATTTTTAAGAGTCTGAATGCAGTGTTTCCTTTAATCTTGGAACTTTGAAGATAAAACAATATGAAAAATAATTCACGGATTAACCACTGTTGGTATAGGGTCGACTGGTGGAGAGCGGACACTAGAGATTCCGCTGTATTAGCGGTTGCTTTCAACGTCAAGTAGGATTTAAATACATAACGTATGATTAATTTTTAAAACGTGTTTGTGGGTAACTTAACGAGTGATTTAAATTTTTTATGTACATAGTTGTTTTATTCTTTTTTCGGCATCTTTTTATTTTTTATAACAGTGCCTTGTCTGTTTATTTGTTTTTTGAATTCTGAAAAAGGGCTAACTGGAACATTTATGTATATAAATGTTGTTGACTTTTTTGTGTCCATAATTTGCTTATTTTTTATTCGTAATTCTTTAGTTTCTCCTTTTGTTATCAGTTGTTTGTGTTTGTACATAATGCATTTTTATCTCGATTTCTCTCTTATTGGGAGAATCTCTAGCATAACAAAATAAAATCACTCACGTCGACAAATCCGCATTAAAATCATTTGTAAATTGTTGAAATCTTACTTGACGTTGAGAACATCCAATAAACCAAAATACAGCGGAATCCGTGTTTTTGCTGGGTCACTTGCATCTCACAGTCGGTCAGTTATTTTTCTACACAATACAAAAGCTCACAATACCTGTGCGAGTTTGGTCCACTTGCAGTTTCAAATACCCAGTCGGATCAAGTAATTACTAACATTTGCTAGTAAATTAGTTTATTAATGCCGAAACGCGCAGACTAACAGTCGTAAAAAAATTGCGCTAAACGGTTTTAGGAAAACTTAATTACGAAAGCCGGAAATATTAAATTCAACGACAGTCAACAGTTGCAAATCGGGTGTTAGTGTTACTGGCTGGCAGATTCTGCTACGAGCAAAAAAGGTATCTGAGTTTGTTCTTACGTTAGAGTGCAGTCGGCTGTAACCTCTTGAAGCGGCGGGGTTTAGCCACTAGTCTACGATTGTCACCACATCAGCATTGCAATACCGTGAAGAACCTATGATATTTCGTTCAGGTAACTCTAATACTGTTAGTACAAAGGGTATGTAATAAGTAAAACTCTCACTGTACCACAAGTGTGTAAATACTGATTGACTGTAAAGTCAGAACTATATTCCCCCGGAAGCATTCGAAGTATAGAGCCAGGTGCACTGTACAACAGCTTCCACGGTATCGGTACATGTATATTATGACCACATTACAAAATCAACAGTCATAGTCATAACAAGCATCTTGACCGTTGCGGTGCTCATTGGGCCGAAATGACCGCCATTACACTACGGTTTCGATAGCTCCACATGAGCAGTCGCAAGCTTCCAGCAGGAGCCTGAAGAAAAATTTGGACGACCTTCTACTGAATCTGCTCACAAATCATTATTTTCCAGAAATCCAGTTCCATCGTGGTTTTTGAAACATTTTCAGGCATTAAACGAAAAATACCTGTAACAACGGTAATCCGCTCACCACACAAAGTCCGTTAGAATAAAACATGAAGATATTGAAAGAACAAAATATTAAAATAAGACATTATAAGAGTAAACAATAAAAAATATTTTTAGGGGTTATGCAGTTATGGAATTTTATCAATAGCATTTGAAATCGTCTGCCAAACGATTTCAGCTAACGCGTCACCTCATGGTCAAATTCTGACGATGCTGCGACGAAATTTACAGCTTCCTAATCGACGTATGATTTTCGATAAATCTTGCTCTTGATGTAATCCTACAAAGTAATGTAATCACCGTTGGTAAGTTACACATTGCAATTGTCATCATTACACGAATTACATAAATAAAATGTACATAATTTACTAAAATACTAGATAAATATAATAAGGTAATCAAAACTCTACATTATTATAGAAAATCCACATCTTTCGTAAATAAATCTTTGGGAAATGTATAGAAAGTCTACATTTCCATGCACTGTGGAATGGTTCCGCGTTATACTTGTACGTCAGCACCGTCTATATACTGGCGACATGAAGCATTTTCTCACCTGAACTCAATATTTCGTGACTGAAAAGAACTAAAATAACGGAAAATACTAACAAAAAAACTCGGGAGTTTTTACGTGCACGGTTGCGCCAGCACAAATTTTGACAGTTTAGCTGATTGCTTGCATGTTTTGCCAACAGCCTGACAGCCATTACACTACGACTTCCACAACAGCATGGTTATTTATTGATGCGGCTTTCGAGAAGTCATGTTCGTCGCATGTACGAAAATAAATGTTAAACCACTTATCATTGCCATCGTAGGTAAGTTTTGTTCACAATTCACTATCGTGTTAAGAAATTCAAGACACTCAAGAAACAGATATTGACTGAGAATTTAAACTGACCAAATCTGAGTCAAGTTTTTAACCAACTCCCATTAAAAAAACAATTATATAACTCAGTGTCATGGCTGCGTTTGGGAATGCAGCCGCACGATGCGGAAACTCGCTTTTTGAGCCACTAGTCTACGATTTTTACCATAATTCAGCACGAAGATTCATCGTTCAGCTCACTCTACCGTAACTATAAATATACCATATACCGAAAACAATATACGGTACAACGTTGTATGTAAAAATCACAAATTGTGACTGAATCTGTACAATACTGCTAAAGTATTAGTATTTACATAAAAAAAATTTACCACGATTAACAAATGTATGTAAGGAAAATAGTGAAAATAATAGTTCGGAAAAGACACAAAATTAACGAAGGAAAAGGACAGACAACCAGACAACAAGTGAGAAACGGAATTATTGCAGTTCTAATCAGTGCTGTGAAAAATAGGGGAGGAGGCGGTTTCCCCGTGGAAGCATATATTGACAAGACAAATCAAGCGTACCGCGCATCTCTTTTCTAACCTGTCTCCCAAGATGGCTGGCTCTCTGCGTGACCTTTCCACCCGGCTTCAGGGACGCCAACATCAAGGCAGATGGTATCCGGACCGTTTCATCAGCTCCCAGACCGTATCATGCCGTCCCAACATTCGACTGGCTTCGGTCAACAAAAACAAGGCTAATTTATGGTAATCCAGCCGAAACACCCCCTTTCGCCCAACCGCCGAAACTGCGCCTCCCGGCATGACCCCAGGAGGAAGCTTGCTACCGGCAGACTTCCGACGACGCGTCAACAAAGGGTGCTCTAGATGCGGATTATGGCGCCGACCAGTTTGATGATCTGTTTCTGGTCTCATTCCACCATGCACTTTTTTCTCCGGGCAGGCGTTGATCTCCGAGCTGGAGAGGGCCACTGACATCTCACAGTCGGTCAATTGTCTGTCTACGCAATACAAGAGTTCGGAACCCCTATGCGAGTTTGGCCTATTCGCAGTTTCAAATACAAGACAAATTTTATATACTATAGTAATTAGTAATAACATGAACTGTTAATAAAGTACGTACTTGTTTAAGATGTGTTATGAATGCCTAAACGCGCACAGGAAAAGCAATTCAAAAAAACCGGGCTTTTAAAGCGTTTTTTACATGGAACTCAAGAAAGCCGGAAAAGTGAAATTTAACGACAGTCAACAGTTGCAAATCGGGTGTTTGAGTTTTACTTGCTGGCAGTTTCAGCTACCAGTAAAAAGGGATATCTAACAAGTAAGCTAGTTATTACGTTAGAGGGCAGTCAGCTGTGATGACTTCAAACTGCTGGTTCTAGCCACTAGTTTACGACATTCACCACATCAGCATTATACCGTGAAGATTCTGTGATATTTCGTTCAGATAACTCTAGTACTGACAGACACAAGGTATGTGGAAATAAGACTGTCACTGTACAATAACTGTGGAAATACTGAATCACTGTAAAGTCAGAACTAAAAGAGATAACGAACAACGCGCAAAACATACTGCGCTGAACGCTTTACGGAAATCTAGCCAAATTAATTCAGTGCCGGCCTCTACTGACCTTTCAGCTGGGTGCTAAATTAAAGCAGCATCATGCTCCATCAAAAACCAGTAAAACAGCTCGAACGCTCGAGTGAATCGGTCTACAACCTTTACCATGCATGTACGCATGCATCACTGTATAAGATCAGAAATGCGATTTCGTTCAGTTTTCACTTCTTTTTCTGTACCATACACAAGTTAAACAGCGTGTAAGATTTTGTTTCCGTTGCAATTGCAATTTGTTCCAGGTGCACTACAGAACTTGAAAATGATATATTTTTTATGCCTGACAAAAGCTGGAACAGATAACGAACAGCATGCAACCACGAAACAGTAACAATCCTTCAAAATGTATACGGAATCGGACAGAATTATTTCGGTGCTAAATAAACTGACAATTATAATCGAGTGTTAAAGTTACGTTCGGATCCCATTAAACAGACAAACCAATCCGAGTCTGATGTTATATTGATATTGCAATCGGATACCTTTCGAATTATTGTTCTCCCAGCCACTATTCTACGATTTTCACAATACAACGTATATACACCTACTATAAACGTGAACTTGACCGACAGAAAACACTGACTACATTTTGCGGGAAAGTGTCTGTGCAGGCTGTTTATTACTCAAAGAGATAAATTACCAAACCGCTATTGAAGTCAGAACAATAAATACCCAGAACACGCAATTTAGAGGAGCTATTTTTTAGAATGTTATAAAACAGTTTATCACATTAAAGTTACATATACATAAACATTTGGTTTATTGGGGTCAAATTTTCCACACTTTGTTCTAGAAGACTGTTTAACAATCGCGCAAAAATTTAACTGTTTAACACTGGGCGGAACAATAGTGAAATGTTGTTCTCTACAACGCTACAGTTAAACATCCCGCTGGAAAATAACCAAAAAATACCAGCCACTACTCTACGGCTTCCACCATCCCTGAACGCAAAAACGAAGATCACACGTTTCTACGTGCATCATTACATAGATCGTGGGAAACACTAGAGGAAAAAGAAGCTTATGAACCAATATCGTAAACATGGCTCTGTTGGCTCTGAATTTGTCCGATATTTTAGTTCTGCACAAACACCATGAACACAAATTAATATGTTTTAGTTAACACTCGTCGTCGTATTTATATAAAAAAACCTACTTCCGATTGGGTCCCTAGTTGGCTTTCAGTGTCTGTTAACGGAAACGCATAACTGGCAAAAATAGCTACGTAGGAATATCCACAAAGAATCTGCAATTAAGACAGCGAGAACTTTGAACTATGGGTGACCTTTAGGTGATCCGACTGATATTGGCACAGCCATGCATAACCAGTACCGGACCGGCAATCACATTCATGCAGGAAAGGCCAGAATATTAACCATGCTCGAAAAACCCCATCCTGGTGATTCTTCAAAGTTTCAACAGCGGCAGGATTATCCGTACGCAAAGTACGTATGCATATCCACCAGGCAGGCCTCACTATCTGACGGAAACGCAGAGACTTGCTAACTTCCTAACTGTCGCTACCAGACATTTGACTGGCCTCGTTCAAGGAAAAGAGCGCCCATTTTGTGGTCATCCAACAGAAATGCTACCTCACCCAACTGCCGCAACTGCACCTCCCGGAAGGACTCCATGAGGTTAAGCCCATCACCAGCAGACACCCGGCAAACGCGTCCACAAACCTGGTCCAGATGCGGACAATGACGCCGGAAGTGGGGTGATCTGTTTTTATCCGCATTCCACCACGCTTTCTTTGTCGGGGACAGGTTTCGATCTTTGATCTCTGAGCTGGAGAGCGCCGTTTGCATCTCACCGTCGGTTATTTCTTTTTATACAACAAATGTTGAAGTTGCATATCCCATTTTGTTCCATTTGCAGTTTTAATTGCAAATGCCCGGACAGGCTGATATTGTAGTAACATCTACTATTGAATTATGTATGAGATGTATTATGAATGCCGAAATTTGTGCACGAACTCAAACCAATGAGCAGCAAAAAATACTGCGCGTTGAATTTTTTTGGAAGCTCAGGGAATCCATAAAAATAAAATTCAACGACAGCCAACATTTCCAGATCGATTTCCAGTTACTTTCTGCTGCAATAAAAAAAAGAATTCTATTCTTACGTGTAAATAAACTTGCAATCGGCCCAAAGCTTTGCTCACTGCTATCAGGGCATTCCAGCATAGTAGCAGCCTTAACGCGAACCATAACCTTCACTCGTCTCCTAAGGCCACTGATCTACGATTTTCGTCACATCAAGATCTGCACTACCGTGAAGAATAGTAATGCGATTTCGCTCAGGTTACTCGATCACGATCTGCATTGACTGAAAAATCCTACACAATTCTCGGGACAACCGTATATGACGTATATCGGTGAAAAACAAAGAAATTAATTGAACCAGATATGTCAGTACCATGTAATTTTTATCAATTCAAAACGAATGCGAAACGGAAAACGTCTCGGCAAAATGCTTCAGAACTGTATCCTGACACTCTGAAACGAAACTCACAACTTGATACATACTCGACATCAGATAGTTCTACAACAACAGTGCATTACAAATTTGCAATTTAGGTCTTCATTATTACCATTAAATAAGAGCGCATGGTGTAAATAAAATGTACCTTACTGATTTACCAGTTGGATAATTCGTACCTGAAACGGGCAAAATTACTACCAAAAAAAAAACAATGTGCAATATGTGTGTGCACCTGCGCGAAATACTGACCGGCTTATTATTCGCGGAAGCAAATATGGCTCTCGGCTAGATTAGTTTACTGCACTACGGCTTCAACAACTGTACGGTTATCTGTTTATACCCAGCAGCTTTCGAGTAGGTAAGTACTTGCATGTTCATCGGGACTCGCAAGTACGATTAGAAACGTTAAGCGACTTTTGATTTTCAACGATTTTGTTTACAATCCACTACATATCGCGTTGATAGCCACCATACAGTACAAGAATTCTGAACACTCTAAAGGCGGTTGAACGTTCGGACAAGCACTGCGAGAGAAACTAAAATTATTCCCACTGAATGAGCCAAAGAAAACCGAACAGTCTTAAAAACATGAACACCTGTAGCACAACTGCGCAAGCGTTACCATTAAATTTTCGAATAGCCTTATCGATAAGAAGCAACAATCGGTACGTACGTCAAAAACTGGTAAATTAATATAAAAATGCACCATACCAAGATGCATATGCAGATATACCAAGATCTGCAAAAAACACTGTTTAATCCTATTCTGTTACTACGCTGGAATGCAGTGGAACGAAACGAAAACGAAACGTGTCAGCCACTAGTCTACGATTTTTATCACATCCGATTCGAAATGCGCTGTTGTTCAGCGAGCTCTACCATTAATCTAGTGCATACCGCATATATAACATGAACTAAATTTTCCCAAAACTAATTAAGTGTTAAAGTTACTTTCTGCTGGTAGTACCAGTAAAATTGCGATCTGATTTTGTTCTAACGTTAGACTGCAATCGGCTGTAATTCACTGGGAGCCCATCAATACTCCAGCCAATAGTCTACGATTTTCACCGGTGTACCATGTCTCTATTACCGTGAAGAATTGTAATGTGATTTCGTTCAGATAACTCTGACTACTGATAATTATAGTATATCAGGTATATGCAAAATAAAACTGTACAATAATTTTGTAATTATTGATTTACTGTAAAGTCAATAAAAAACCGTCTAAAATTAATGGAGAGCGAACGGCACACTGGAACGTTCTAGGGAAATTCAGGGTATACTGTCCTATTCAACTGGGTGTGAAAGGCACTGATTGTGAGAGCTATATCTTGTTCCATTAAAAAAAACAGTAAACAACCCGAATCTATTCTTACATCAAGAACAGTGAAGCACCATGAAAATATCTGTAGGGAAACGCAAGAAATTCGAAAAAATTGATTTCAATGCTCGCCTAAACTCGTGCTATTTGCCGGGTGCAAAAGTTACGTTCTGCTCCCATTAAAAAAAAGTAAACTACAGTACTTCTAAGCTTGTGTTATAGTTATTCAAAGTCGGATGAAACAGCGATCAAGATATAGTGACTGTTCCAGCCACTAGCCGACGATGTTCACTACGTTGTATATCCACAAAGCATTATGAAGCATGATGTCGTCCAGGTCGCTCTAACGATTTGCGAACATTTTCACAATTATTCACAATTTTCGTAACTATAATGAATCTGGCACATTAAAAATTTGTCGACTCTGAATTCTGATCGGTTTACTACTGACTGACCGTAAGGCTCCAGTAATTTTACTAATACCTGTGTAAATCACAACTGGAAACATGCACCATCATGCAATGCGGCACGTTTTGTCTGTAGTTTATAATTCGTGAAGAATATTGTTTCAAGATTAAAGAAAAAATTACATATAGACACAAATATGGATATATATAAATATTAATATGGAAAAGTGTTTAGTAAAACAAAAATGTTGGTTTTCAAAGGCTTTAAATGAGATTTTCACGCTCCGCAGTAGCAAGTTTTCAACTCGAGCGGTGCTCACAGATAGCCATTACACTACGACTTGTAGCTACATACAACATCATGTACGTTCATTGAACATTTTGTCGCAATTTTCAAAAAAACACACTAGTAAACAAAAATGTGCTAATTAAAAGCAGTTGTTCGGAAAAGTCACTTAAATGGTCCAAAATTGCAATCAGTAGGGCAAAACCAGAGAAGCTGAACAATAACCGTCCGCGACAATGTTGGGAAAGAACTGGAGAAAAAGCGTTTTTCGATCAGCGTAACGAGCATACACAGAAGCACAAGACAAACAAAACACTCCGCATTAACCGTATGTGCTTACCTTTCTTCAGAGATGGCCGGTAGTACCTGCGTCCTTTCCATCGGTCTCCATACACGCCACTGGCAGTGCCGGTAACTGCAGATAATACCCGGACCGTTTCATCAACTCCCACACCGGGCAATGCAGTCCGACTGGCATCGTTCGAGGATAACAGCG
>JAQGAU010001929.1:0-17211 GCA_034698045.1 Paramacrobiotus richtersi | reverse complement strand
TATCTGTCACGAACTAGAGTGCAAAACGATAAAACATTAAAAAGGTCATTGTCAGTCAGATGCCATACCAATCAGTCTAACTATGCGATCGGATTGGCATACTCTGTTAGGCTATGACAGTTGATCCCGCCGTGGAAGAAAACAAACTCGGTTGGATATAAAAGCATTCTACGATTTTCTTACGCATCACACGTAGTGAATTCTGTAGCGAGTTGTGCAACTTTAGCCCAAGGCAACCAGTATTACTTCGAAACGAAGGTGCACCGGTGAACCCAGTAACCTCTCCGATCGTTCCATACTTCCATTAATGAAAAAATACGCTGTAGGACAATGGAAATCCCCGATGTTGCATGTCGATCCGCGACCCTTATCCGTACATGTAGCAGAACATGTAACTCTAGATGCAAGTCTGTAACTGATCCTGAAAATAACCTGCTGTTTCTAATGACGATGTCTTTCAAAATGACGACATGGAGAAACACTTATTTTTTTCTGCCTGCTGCGAATCATTAAATTAAACTGCAAAGGATAGCTAAATCATTGATAACGACAAAAAGGTATGGTATGACCGGCAGCTTTGGTGCTTGACAGACACCGGTCACCAAAGATTTTAGCCGGTTGGAGCTCCTCGAGGTCGCGACCTATGGTCACCTTTCGAAAGAGAAATTTCAAACAATTCCCTAACCAGAAGCTGCAGCAGCTTCGTCTAAAATTGCCAAGTAACTGTAAGACGCCACAACAGTTTGGGAGAAACATGCATTTAAAGAACGCGGCGTCACTGTGTAAAGCAACGGCAGTGCCCTCCGCATCCATAAGAAGTTGTTCTTGTTACTAGGTACCCATCTAGCAACTTTCTACCTGTGAGCGATGCATACCTGGGATAGTTTTAAATGGGCTATCTATCCGGGCTACTGCTATGGTCATTAGGTTGACCAATGGCCAACTGCAAAAGTGGCCACTTAAAACCAAGCTGCAAAAGCATAGCGATATTGCAACCGGTCACCGGCCACGATTTGCGATTGTTCCATAACATCACAATATTTAGCACTGAAGACCAGCACGGCACACATTGTGCATTGTAGTCTGGATGACAATCGTATTGTTAGACCGATTTTTAGCTGCCCAATAACTTGTCATATCTGCACATTGTTTCACATGTTTGCTGTTTCTCTATTGAATCAAGTTCCCCCAATTTAAAATACGCCCAGGCTGATTTTGCTGGACATTGCCAGAACTGTAACCGTGGTACGGATGACCGGATATCATACGCGGTCACCGGGAGCTTGAAAATAAGCCATTTCCATGGACGTTTTGACACAGCAGTTTATTCATTTTGACACTGCGTAACTTGGCCCGCTGGTGTACAAGTAGATGACTGCATGGTCAGTGTCACTTATATTGTGCGGCAACAGCAAAAATAACACGAATAGTGGATAACGACCGGCCAGACCACTTACCTATCAGATCACATAAAAACAAAAAGTTTGGTCCGAATGACCACTGGTCTGTACGACGACCATAACAGCCTTACCAGTAGATAGCCCAATAAAAACTACCTGGATAATTCCATTCAAAATGCCCAGAAGCATGATGTATGATGTTTTTTTTTAAATTCAGAAGCGTGTGCCGACGGAAGACAACAAGCGGGATGGTTTTGTTACTTTTGTTTCACAGCAAACCTAATATGCATGATGATTATTCGTCCAAGGCTAAACGAAAGCGGTGCATAACATGAACATTGGCATTTTCGAGCTTATACGTGTGGGGAACTTCTGTTCGTAAGTTTTTCAATTCCAGAGTGTTGGGCAACAGCCGGATCTTGCACCCATACCGCAGAGTGATATAAGTTTTTCACAAATCATTTTTGCACCCGTATTATATGGTACATACTGTAAATCACATGGTAGTATGATGGTACATTCGATCGTCAAAATAAAACCGAACATATGTGGCGCTTGCAACCACGCAAAGCAAGATTTCCAGTCAACTACTACTGTATGTATATGTAAACTACAGGTCACTCGCCTTGATTAAAAACACCGCTTACGTCAGTGGTTTTCTTCCTGTCGAAACAAGCAGCAAGAATACATCACGGCGCACTCACTCATGGTGTGGCTCGAGGGCCAGTTACTCCTCTTTCCACCTACTATACGCATCTGTAACTTAAGCTCATCCCGTGTCCGAGTTACCCTTGAACTTTAATATTTCCGTAGTGCTTGCCATACATTCAAATTGTGACATAGTAGCAGTGGGTGTCGCACACACCGCCCCCGGTATAAACTCATGATGGAAAGGAGAAACACGGAATGGAGAAAACGTACGCTTGTAAGCAATCCGAAAGTCAACTATTAAGTGCTGCAATTAAAATATCTGATGGTTTTCTGCATCATATATGCCGCATGCAGTCATGTCTGATGAGTGTTCAACTTACGATGTTCTGATAATATGATGATTTCTTATGATCAGGCACATTCAAGCTGAGCCTTTACGCTTATCATCAAGTTTTTCGTTTTCAGTATGCAATGGCTGCTTTTAATGAGCGCATTATCGTATCGTTCATAAAAAACTGAGTTCCAGTGATAGTGCAAAGGTGGTTACAGAGTACAGGTGACACTAGCGGTGAAAAATGGTAGTGGCTATATTTGTGTGTACATATTCTGATGACAAACCGCAGTCAGACAGACAGCCGCCGACAAGCCGGCTGTTGCTATAAACAACCTCGGCTTGTATTGCCCCTCCTTTCAAGCCAATAAGTACACATGTTGCCTTTGCCCTTGATAGCTATCAAACCTCTTTCTTCGAAAGCAAAGTTACTTGCAAAATTTTGAGCCAAAAGGCTCTTTGCTTCGACGCTAACATGTATCCGACCTGCTTCACTGTGACTGCACATACGGGAAGCCACATTGATCGTGTTCCCGAATCTGCAAAGCATAATTTATCGAGTTTTAAAACGAAGGATTTACTGGCAGCTCTCTGCAAAAGACGCCGCAGAACAGTGAAAGGCTCAAGCTTCGATCCGAATTACTGCGTGAAGAACCATTTCCGGTTCTCCAAGTGACTCAAGCGCTTGTATGCTTCTATCGTTCTACGTACAGACAGTAGCGAGGTCTTTTGACTCCAATAACTCCGGCCGCACAAGCTCCTAAAGTAACACATGAGCATCGTTAAATTAGTTAACGAATAAGAATAACGAAAATTAACAAACGGACGGCAAGAACTACAATACCAGAATGGAAACCAGTTTTAAAGCGTAAGCCTTCATGTAAATCAAGCCCGGATTCTGCCTCCATTAGTCGTATTGCAAAAGCTGCGATCCGTCCGACATGTTCTCTGCCGATCCTTGTTGGTAGACCGCTTGCAACCTGGAAAAAAATATGCACCAGTGTACAATATGGCAGACATATGCTTGCAAGTTTCTTGACAACTCGCTCACCACAAACGAGTCGCCAACAGCTTCGACTTTGTACACGTCACAGACTGTTGACAAACGGTCAATTAAGTCTTCGGTTTTTGTCACTACAAGGAGTGTCACTTCCGGTGGTTGCGTTTGGACAAAATCGACAAACCCCCATAGATCGGTAAACATAATTGTGACGCTAGCGAACACTTCTGGTGGTACAAAAACCCCGGCACGAAGCGGTCCAACAAGCTCTCTGAAAACGTTAAAAAAGCATCAAGTACCCGTAATCCAACGCCCGACTTCTCACTGCGTTTACTTTGGTATGAATTGCCGAATTATGGTATCGCATCGAATTCTTTCTTCTTTCAGGGCTTTCGTTCGGGCTGCCACTTCCATCTCCAGTTGTTCGGAGTAATCACAAACCCTCCTGTAAATTTTATCGAACAGCTTCTGTTGACTTTTTTCGAATGCTGGCGAAATCCTCTCTAATTTGGCACGCAGTATCTTCAGGCTCGGCCTTGCTGCTGGAGTGTCGCTCAAGCAGGACTCAATAACATTCGAGTAATCCAGAATTATGGTAAAATCCAGTGCTGATTTCAAAGAGGTATCCGGCTTTGCAAAATCATCTAACGTAAGTTCTGAAATATTATTTGCGATTATCGCTATTCGTTCGAATGTCAACAACAGATCAGATTTTTTACCCTTTGAGGATTCTAACTTTTTATACAGCAACCCTCTGGTTAAAATGTCGTAGAGAATAAAACCGGAAGAGTATATGTCGATCGCCTGCATCGACTGTGTGTTGCCGACGTCAATTCCGTCTTCCCCCTCCGGCACTAACCAGAAAAGCGGTTCCCAAACTGCACCATAAGATCCACCAATGACCTTTGTGTAGCCATTTGCTCGAAGTTCAGAACAGATTTGATCGCTGGCTACATGTATCAACTTAAGCGTAAAGTGCTTATCTATCCAGCAGTTTAAAATGCTGAGGCGTCCATGATAGCCAAACTTTGAACGATGGACGAATTCCAGACCCTATAGGAACCCATAAACGTATACTGTATGTGCTGGTATCGTTTTCGCTGCGCTTGAGCGCCAGCATCCGTCTCACAGAGCTTACCTCCAACAAATCCACCATCAACGAACTAGTGAAGGCAAAGTCCTTACTGAGCAAACTATCCCACAAATGGGTCAAGTTGCCTCTTGCCGGACTCGCGAAAACAGTTGAAACTACAGACAGGTCACAAGCGTCTGTATTGTTTTCGATATTTAATCCATAAAATCGGCATATATTTTGGTGTTCCAGCCCATGGCACTATAATAAATAAATCGTCGCTTTGCTTTGTTAATACATCGGAATTTGAAGCATTACAATACCGTTTTTAGTATCATTAATAATTCCATGCAACTAGAAAGTTCCTTAAAGGTAACTCCGCCTTCTCGGCCAGTAAGAGGAAGGCAAATGACAAGCGCGTTTCGATAGGACGCATAGCGTGCGTGACTTTCCTGCATGGAAAAAGATGGAGGTTTGTCACGGGAAATAGCGAGATAACAGTCGATACCAATGTTCGCTGGCCTTTTCTTACAGATTGGAACACACAGGAAAATCCGTCACTGCGATGGATTGCTGTGCTCGAAAAGAAGGAAGCGCGTGAGCGTTTGAGGTATGGTGATAGCAGATCGTCGGTGTAGATCTGCCACCACGGGCTGAACAGGAGTGCCTCGCTTTCTTTTTTCTTGTTAAACCTATTGTTGATAACGACTTACGACATCAATCAGTGTTACTCTGTTCTACTCAACTAAAATCGAAAACCAGCGCAATGCCACTGGTTACAGCTACAAGATACTGTGCTGCATATACCTCCAGTACGAAATGGAAAATACCGTTGAGATGACAAAGAGACCTGTCATGGAAAAAGCGGCAATCAAGATCCAGGAGATATCGCCTAAACACGCCAATATAGGGTGAGCTTCGAACAAACAATTTCTTGTACATTAGTCTTACGCCGTGCAGCACATGTTTCCCGCTCGTTCAAGTATCCACAAAACGGCATATTCGGCGGTGGAAATGGACTGGTGGAATTGCCCCATGTGGCCAGATGTATCGTTTCCCGCATGGATGGATCAGTGGCCAATCTGGCCAGAAGCGGCTACGATATATGCACGGGATTAGGAGTAACAGTACTAACACAAATGACTTGAGGCTTCCGTACAATGCGAGATCCAGAAGAATTAAAAAAGGTGACCAGAAAATTTGTGCGCCGTTCCCCTCTGTTGTCAATGTACATGGTCCCGTATTCGTACGCGAATGTTCGGTTCAGGAAAAGGCCTGCTATTTTGCTGCCGTCTCCATAATCGAAACCAGAATAATTGGCTTCCATAAGTGTTTCGTTGAGAATCTGAATCACAACCATTCTTCAGTGCAAGAACCCCAGTTATAGCTTGATACAGAGTAAAACGCGCGTTACCGCAGCAAGTGATACGATTCCCATGTAACTATCCACAAAGCTGGGAAAGTACTGAAAGGTATGTTTTCATTTCATGTTCGGCAACTTGGCAAGAATCCACCACGTGAGAATACCTGGTCCGTTAGATTATACGTTAAATTATAATCTCGCGCAGAACGTCGAACAAACTCCGCGCCCAGTACCGTATTGGGCGGAAGATCTATATCGCGTTGTTGTACGACGAGGAGCGACCGGAACGCACGGAAAGCAATCTGTCGCAAAAGTTTGCGCAGGTTACGGTTTTGCCACTTAGAATACCGATCACATGGGACGAAATAGCTTGTAAGCAAAAAGAAGTGTATTCTTACCTGATCATCGTCGTCGTCGTATTGCCAATGGAGTTTACCCAAGATCTTGTAGTTTCGCATAGTTTCCAGAGCGAAATAAACCTAGAATCGGTTTGTCTGAATTCGCGTTCGATGTACTGGGTTGTGCATCGAAAATGGCTTTCTTTGTTCACGACACGAGTTACGATTTGTTCCACCATATCGGCATTTTAAGGAGCAGTTCTTTTGGTCGATCAACGCGCAGTTAACAATAAAATTACCATAGAATATATTTCAACCGCCAACACAGTTCTGCACGACATTATAATAGTCATCTACAATTGCCAGCATGCAGCGCCTAAGGATCAGCGTTTCTCGAAATCATTTTCTGGGACGGCGTTGCTGGCTGACCAGTTTTAATACAATCGAGATGAACGTCATGTTTAATTTGAAATCTAACTGCGGTTTGTGTCTGGGTTTTTAGTCTACCGTTAGCCATCGCCGCATAAGCTTGTAACAACCGTTCAGCTAGGTAAACAAAAGAAAATAGCAAGAACAATATACAAGGTCTAGCAATCGGGATTGCCCACCTCTGACTCTGTGACCTAGGTCCTAGTGACGAACATCTTAGGGCGTATGTAATCATTGTAATGCAAGTCCCACTCGAAGCCGGTCGCTACTCGCCAGTAATTAGGGAAGCCACCATGCACTGTTTACTATACATATCTGTACGTTTATTCTCTGCAATGATATTGCACAGCTAATACTGCAATGCAATAAAGTGGTACTGTTGTTATACTGTTGACTAGCGAGCGGTCGCTACGCCAATTCAAACAGTTGTTGTCGTATGTACAGTCTGTACTCATTTTTCGGAATGTGCACATAAAACTGATTTCCTTCGTGATGTTACTGTGCCGCTAGTAGCCACAATGCTATAGCTCAAAGTAACTGGTTGCTGCAAACTTACGTATTCTCCATTAGTCATGTTCATTCCACCTGCGGTAACCTGCCGCACAAAAAGGAATGTAACTAATGTTGTGCATCTGATCTACACCACGGCTGTACCAAAAGTTCGCGTAGAAATGTCGCACGGCCGAAGAACAGTACAACTGAAAAGACATCTTGAAATGGGACCGTATAACGAATTGTACATTTATAGTATCGCCGACCTCGACTGACTCTACGGATATCTTCCAAAATCGGCCCGAAGCCAAATGGCACGCTCGGTTTTGTACTGATTTTCCGCACAATGTGAGTAACGGTCCGCTGTTTTTCGATTTGAGAGATGAGGTTTGACGCAAGAATCGAATAAATCGGCGCGCTAACGCTGCTGGTGTCAATAACGAAAAACACTGTTGTCCAGTTGTACTTGTTGAAAATTTCCATGTACAGCTCGGCACACTGTGCAGGCGAGAAATGGTTAACCGCAATCCAGGTGGGATTAGCCACCCGATTACGGACTTGTGGAGTCGCTGACATTCTGCAACAGGTCTGTTCAAATTGATATTTTTGAATGCGCAGCTGATATCTTGGAGTGTTCAGCACGTTGACCTACGTGGATAGCCACAGCGTATTCCACTGGCTTTGAAAGTATGGGATTTCCGTATTTTCGATACATGCTGTCACATATTAAGCAAATATTGTATCATAGTGTCGGAATCAAGAACACTGCACGCTTTCGTACCAGAATTTAAATAGACCGTAAGGTCACTCTCTTTTCGATAGCGATAATGCCATTCGGAAGCCAGTCCAACGGCGACATCTCCCAAATCCGGGCACGTGTTACGGACTGGGTCATACAAAAAATGCAGTGAGAATTTTATCGTGTCAGCATATATCTTCTGAACATATTCGGTTCCCATCGACATTGATGGACCAATAAACGGCAGTGAATTAAATCCGACTGGAGCCATGTTCCCGATCACCACCAAACTGACGTTCAAAATCGGACCATTGGCATACGTTGCACTGTTATAGAAGTGCAAAAACAAGAAAGCGAGGTATTCGTTTCGCATGGTGCTCTTGCCGAAAGTGACGGTTCTGCCAAAGATAAAAAAAATCAGTTATTGACAGCTGCGCAGATGTCGTTGACATATGCAAACAAATTTATGAGATCTCTGTCCCGAACTGGAGTGCAGTACAATAGAACAGAAAAGGTCATTGTTAACCAGATGCCATACCGCGCAGTGTAACTATGCGAACGGACTGGCGTACTATGTATCGGCTACTACAGTTAATCCCGCCGGAAAAAGAGTAAACTCCGTTTGATGTGAAAGCATCCAGTCATTGTCTTATGTAACACTCGTAGTGAATTTTATAGCGAGTTGTGCAATTTTAGCCCAAAGCAACCGTCATTACTTAGAATTCGAAATGAAGGTACACCGGCGAATTCAGTGACCTTTCGAATCGTTTCATTAATGGAAAAATACGCTTTAGGATGATAGAAATTCCCGACGTTGTATTTCGATCCGCGACCCGCATCCGTATACATGTACTTCTTCTATACATGTAGTAGAACCGTCTGTAGATAGTGGAACCTGTAAATCTAGCTGTTAGTGGGTAACTAACTCTGAACATAACCTGCTGATTCGCAGATTTTTACACAGGAAAAGTGATCCACTAGTCTTATTGCAGAACACCAGCAGCGTGTCTTGCACGGTACGATTTGATTACATTTGACGTCATTGACAGGATAAGTAAACGTTATACCGCCTCAAGAAAACAAGTTATTATGAGTTATGACAGTTCCACGTCCTGCGTTGTCTGTCATAACGCTTGCCTGTCATATCCCAAAAATTATTGTCTTCTTCTAATTTGAGTGGTCTCAGCAGAAGCCGAAGTCTAGCAATTTTAACTACCAAGAAATACGGCAATGGCGTTATTATTCTCTCGCTATCGACGCATTGGTTTCGCAGCACAACAATTGCCGTAGTAAAATTTAGCGCCAGAATAGTTGTACCGTTTTGCCAAGAAAGTTCAGTGGTTTTCGTATGTATTTTGGAACAGGTAACATTTGAATAGCTGCGCGCCACTGAGATGGCCATTTTCGTCCCGTTCGCTATACACGCTGATTGACTAAGCGATTTCTAGCTGTCACCGTTTCTTCCGAACGAAGTTGGCTTCCCATGGTATCCCTGCCAATGCCTTCAAAAGGGAAAATTTTGGGAATATGCCAAAAACGGAAATTTTTAAAGACAAAATTTCAGCGGTGGCCAGGATGCTAAACTGCGCGTTATTGTTAGATGTTGTCGCGTCCTATTCATAATTCCTTTCTATTCATAGATCAATATTTTAATGGTTTTTCTGATGCAGAAAATCTCCACAAAAGCAAGGTGACGCTTCAGAAATTAGATATTTCTGTTCCATATACTCACTGCAATCTTACTTGTTAACTTACCTGTTCTTTCCTCTCAGATACACGTTGTACCTTTGATCAGTCAGCTGAGCTTTGAAAGCTTAAAAAGTGGTATCAAAAATCTTTCGAAATTTACTTTAAATTATGTGGTCACTGCTACTGCTGTTGGACCCTTGCCTAAATCAAAACCATTTTAATAACTGGTGAATGGTTTAGTCTTACTACCGTACTGAAAGGATGACACACTCATGAGCAGTCTCCAGCATATACGAATCGGCTTGCTGATCCCCTTAAAATTTGTAATTTCGGTTGTAACTTACAATTATTTCTGTTGTTCCTGTATTTGCCATACATCTACTAGATCACAACCAGTAGAATACCGCACACATCACCAGTTGCAAGAAACCATGATAGAAAGAAGGAACGCGAAATCGGGAAGACATCCTTTGCCAACTTGTAGATAATCCGAAAGTCAGTGGACAAGGTTCTTGATGCCGTATTAAATTACCTGAATCAGGGAGAAAGCGCGAAACCAGGGTATGTTAACTAATAAATAGAAACTAAAAACCAAAAATTCCCAAAAATTAACACACATATACAACGGTAGTTACAACGATGAATGACGGAAACTCAGGTTATACACTGCTACCATAACAAGTCCGTCCTGTGATTTCGATAAGTTGCAAGAACGCCAACTGCAGTTACCATCAAGACATGGATGCGTGAACTGTCCGCTCTTGTGCTTACTCTTCCTTGCGGAAGTTGACTGCTTGTCGGAAGCGCAAGTCTATTTGAGAATCTGGACTAATCTGGTAAGTGGTAACGATTACGTACGGTATATAGCAATCATGGGCCAGCATCGTATAGCATCTTGTATCGGAAAACGCTCCATGTGATTGTGCTCCGAATTAAAGAATACGGCGTGCAGAAAGAGGAAATTAAAGCTACTATCGAGACATTAATCGTTTCCAGCCATCCGTTGCAATTAGCCGAAACGTTTCATATACGTTTTTATCCTTTTTTTCAACCAAAGTTTCACGTATTTGTGCAGTTTTGTAAGTCAGAGATATCATTAAGCTTGCTCCATTTGGTAAAACACTAAGAAGCTGCCGGGCATTTCACTGAATTATAATTGGTCTGGAACTAGTACGTACATAGGAAAGTCTGTATTTGTAAGCATCTCCAGACCTGACACTGGTCAACGTACCCTTGCAGGGAGACATTCGCGAATAACGCGAATGTCGCGTTATTCAGTAGACGTTTGAAACGTACGTACAGCTGCTTTAAACAGGAAAGTTGTGAGAAAGCCGCTACAGAAGCGATGCAGTCAAGCACTGTTACGAGCCGTAATCTTGGTAAAAATTATGTACTTCTGTACGTACAAAGTGCAGGTCGAGGTGGGTACTACAAAACTTGCAGCCAATTAAAGAATTTCAGTCAGCCAAAAGGAAATCTTAGAATTCTTGAGTCGAGTGCAGCCGACTGTCGAAGGAGTCGCCGCCAAGTGCGGTAGTAATTTTTTCTACTCAGCCATTCAAACTGACACCGGATATGAGGCAAGTATGCAATTGCCGTCCATCGACTGTTTTTCTAAATGCGCTCCCCGTTAGCACACCGTAAATTTTTTGGATGTGGGATCCCCCCCACCGTATGGAGCAAAAAAGTCTGCATTTATGTACGGCGCTAAATTGTGAGAAATAAACTGTCCGGAATTTTCGCGATTTTCCAGACTAATTATTTGAAGCATATTCGTCTATGAGCAAAGTGGTGCAGGGTCCACAATACACCTATTCTGCGGCTGCTGAATTTGGCGAATTCCGGTGGTTTCTTTATGGACGCAGAGATACGGCATTTTACACCAAACTCTGACGTTAACGAAGATTTACCAGTTCTAGCCAAGGTTTTCGGCTCGGCCCTCAGGTGGTAGTTATCACTAGAGATGATTTTGCGAGCAAACTGCTTTTGGTATTTACGCGCATCTAAAAAGCCGAACAAAGAAGCAGTCCGTGAGTACTAACGGCACATGGAAAATTTCTTATAGTAGTTTCACCATGTATAATTACGTATACATATTTTTGCTGACTTTACCAGATTCGAAATTTAAACTATTCAGCATTGCATCCCATACATAGTACTAACTCACATGAAAAGATTATTCCGAAACTTGTACTTCCGAAACCCTCCAAAGTTCAAATGTTCACAGTAAGTACTGTAGTCCGAATGTGGCGTAGAACTCGACCGTCCCGATCGTCAGTAATTTTTGTCGAAGATTAGTGGTTTCACATTTTAGATTCGACATATACATACAGTAACTAATATGTCACATTATATGTGTACCGTAAGATACGCTCAAGCATCATACTGCTACATGGTCAGGCACGGCAGACGTGGAATGTTGTTTTGAACTTCTGGTTACCACCGGAAACAGAGATTGTCGGCGATCCGTATAATATTGCGTCAACATCAGCTCTACAGCCATCACCTGTGTTCTTCTTTAGGGGCTTCGTCCTCTACGGTGGAAGACATTTTATTCACAGGCGAGCGTTCAGCTCATGATGTTGTAGTAATTTGCTGATTTCTGACGATCAAGTTCCCCTTTAACAATACAAATTAGTTGCCTTTAATGAGCGCATTATCGTATCGTTCATCAAAAAATGAGTTCCAATGATACTTCAAGGGCGGTTATAGAAAAGAGGCGACACTAGCGGTGAAAAAGGGTAGTGGCTATACTGGTATGTATTCTTAATGATACAAGGCAGTCTGATAGCCACCGATAAGCTAGATGCGGTTTAATTCGCCCCTCCTTTGCAACCAATAAGTACGCATGTGGCCTTTCCCCTTGATAGCTATCAAACCTCTTTCTTCAAGATAAAAATCACGCGCAGGATGTTGATCCAAAAGGCTCTTTGCTTCGTCGCTAACGTGTATCCGACCTGGTGCGCCATGACTGCACATGCGTGAAGCCACATTGATCGTGTTCCCAAATCTGAAATGCACACTTTTCGCGTTTTCAAGAAGCCAAATTTACGGATAGTTCTCTACAAGAACACGATGCCGAACAAAAACAGCCAAGTGCTCAATCATCGAACTAAATTACTGCGTAAGAAATCATTTCTTGCTGGCCAAACATTTGTTTGTACGTACAAACAGAAGCGAGGTCTTTTTACTCCGATAACTCCGGCCGCACATGGTCCTAATGTCACATAAACAGAGTCACATATAAAAATAAGTTAACTCAAATGAGCAAAAGGATGGCAAAATCCACAATACCAAGATGGAAGCCAGTTTTGAAACTTAATCCTTCTTGTAAATTAAGTCCGGACACCGCTTCCGTTATTCGTATCGCAAAAGCTGCGATGCATTCTACATGCTCGTTGCCGATCCTGACTGGCAGACCGCTAGCCACCTGGTACAAAATATATGTAAGGTTGTCTAATGGCAAACATATGCTCACAAGAAAGTTTCTCCAGTCTCCAGAATCTGCTTACCACAAACGAGTCGCCAACCGCTTCGACTTTGTATACATCACAGAATGTAGATAAACTGTCGAAGAAATCTTCGGCTTTTGTCACCATTTGGAGAATGGCTTCCGGAGGTTGGATTTGGACAAAATCGTTAAAACCGAAAAGGTCGGTGAACATGATGGTGACACTGTCGAATACTTCTGGTGGCATGAAAAAGCCTGCACGCAGCGGACCAACAAGCTCTCTTTAAAGCAGCACATACGACTCAAACCGACAACGAATTTTCACTGCATTTCCTTTGGTATAAATTGCCGGATTATGGCATCGCATCGAATTCTTTCGTCTTTTAAGGCTTTGGTTCGGGCTGCTACGTCCGCCTCTAGCTGTTCGGAGTACTCGCAAACACTGTTGTAGATTTTATCAAACAGCTTCGTTTGGTTTTTTTCGAATGCAGACGAAATATTCTCTAACAGTGAGCGGAGTTCTTTTACGCTCGGCCAAGCTGCTTGATCGCCGCTCAAGCAGGACTCAATTACGTTAGAATAGTCCAGGAGATTCTCGAAATCCAGTGCTGCTTTGAGAGGGTTTTCCCGTTTCGTGAAGTCTGACACAAGTTGTACAAAATAGCTACGATTACCGTGGGTGGTTTCGATTGCTAACGGGTTGATCGCTCTAATTTGCCGATTTGTTTAAATGCCGTCTGAAATTCTCTTTTATCTGGAGAGTTTGGAGGGTTCTACCCGTCGATAACGAATTTGTTCCTCTCTCAAATTCAGTTTACTGTAAGGGTCTGCTCCTTTCCGTTCAGAAGCAGTGCTGGAAGTTAAGTGAAGGTATCGAAAAAAATGTTGTCCCAACCGAAATCGGGATAATTTGCGAATGATTCGGCTGTGCCAGTCGTATGTCCAGAACTACAATTTTTCCCAGCGTTTCTTCCAGCTCTCTATCAGAAAAAAGTTGAATGCAAAAATCCCGTTACCTCAGCAAGCGATAGGATTCCCATGTAACTATCCACAAAGGTGGGAAAGAACTGAAAAAAATTTAAGCCATTAACCGATTGCCGTGAAGCCCACAACACGACAATACCTGGTCGGCTAGACTATACGTCAAATTGTAGTCTCGCGCTGACCGCCGCACGAACTCCGCGCCCAGTTTTGTGTTAGGCGGAAGATCTATATCGCGCTGTTGTACGACGAAAAGCGATTGAAAGGCACTCAAGGCAATCTGTCGCAAAGGTCTGAATAGGTTTACTGTTGATATCGATCGTAACTTGTACCGAGGTACACATAAACCTGTTTGCTTACAGAATCTGATTTTTACCTGATCGTCATTGTCATCGTATTGCCAGTGGAGTTTTCCCAAAATCTTGTAATTTCGCATGGTCTCCAAAGCGAAATAAACCTAAAATTAATTTACAAATACGTAAGCTGGTTTCACGTTCTGGTGGCTCATCAAAAATGGCATATATCGAGTATGTTACCCACAATATCAGCTATATTGCTAACGTTGCTGCCCAACGGGGGAAGCGTTATTTACTCAGATAACGCTTCCCGCGTAACAAATGCACCCAAAAGCCTACTTTCCAAAGGTCCGCCCTCTAGAAATTCAAAGGTCACGAACAGGTGACCTTGCTGGGAAGAGGATTAAAACAAGAAAAGCCCTGGGCGGTTACCTGGTGAAATACCTTACCGCCTGTGAATATGACGCTTATATACACGGTAAATCTCCAGTACGAAGATGTCTGACATCACGCTCCTGTACACAAGGAAGGCAGTGTCACTGGCTAACCAGTTTTAAAGTAAAGTTTGTGCAAAATATCCTTCAGGTGTTTCAAAACTTTGGATTTTGTCTCGGTCTATGGAATTCATGCTTGTCAACTGTTCAGCTTAACGTTACAGTGATCACTGAGTATGTAAGCAACGGCAACGAAAACAGCAATACAATCTCACGGGCGGCACCCTTACTTCGTAAATTAATAGAATCGAAATCGTGGTCAACCATGCCAACGGTAGCGGCCAATCAGTGTGTAGAATATAGACTATTCCGCCAATTAAATCAGTTACGCATTCGTTAGCATGCATGTGTGTGCTGATAACATAAGTATTACATGGGGGTTTCTGTGCATGTTAAAAAACAGCGCAGTGTTCGTCGCCGACTTACGTATTCTCCATTGGTCATGTTCATTCCAGCTGCCGTAATCTGCAACAAGAAAAATGTGGTATCTGTAAAATATTATAGATACCAGTTTGATATATGTCCCTATAAGTATAGAATTATTTTACCAAAAGTTCGCGCAAAAATGATGCACGGCCGAAGAACAGCACAACTGAAAATAAATTTCGAAATGTGACCTTTAAACGAGTAAATAACGTTAGTAACTATTTTATAATATCGCCGACCTCGAACGACTCGACGGATATCTTCTAGAAATGGAACAAAGTCGAATGGGGTGTTAAGCTTTGTGGTGATTTTCCGCACAATGTGGGTAATGCTCCGTTGCTTTTCGATCAGAGATATGAGGTTCGAGGCAAGGATCGAATAAATCGGCGCGCTTACAGTGCCTTACACTGCTGTTGTCAATAACGAAGAACACGGTTGTCCAGTTGTACTTGTTGAAAATCTCCATATAGAACTCAGCACACTGAGCTGGAGAGAAATGGTTAACCGCAATCCAGGTTGGATTAGATACCCGACTCTGGATTTGTGGAGTCGCTGACAATCTGCATAATCCCTGTCCAATTCGAAACTTGTCAATATAATTGATCAATACCTATGACCTACGTCGAAAACCACAGTGTATTCCACTGGCTTTGGAAGTACGGGATTTCCATATTTTCGATGCAGGCTGGCACAAAGTAGGCAGATGTTACCAATCAGTTGAACAAAAAAACTGAAACGTGCCGTACCAGAATTCATATAGACGGTAAGGACACTCTCTTTTCGGCGGCGATAATGCCAGTCGGAAACCAATCCAACGGACACCTCTCCCAAATCCGGGCACGTGTTACGGACTGGGTCATACGGAAAATGCAGGGAGAATTGCATCGTGTCAGCATATTTCTTCTGAACGTATTCGGTTCCCATCGACATTGTTGGACCGATGAACGGGAGGGAATTAAGTCCGACCGGAGCCATATTCCCGATCACCACCACACTGACGTTCAGAATCGGACCAGTGGCATGCGTTGTACTGTTATAGAAGTGCAACAGCAAGAAAATGGGATATTCATACCGCATGGTGCTCTTGCCGACAGTGACGCTTCTGCCGAAGAGAAGAGAGTTGCGCAGATGTTGTTGAACTTTCGAAACTATGCGATAAACTGTATGTGGCAAACTGCTGTGCAAAACGATAAGTCAGAAAAAGTCATTGGTAATCAGATGTCACACCGAGCTGGCTGATTAGTATAGGTGTATGTGGGGCTATGACAATCGATCCCACCTAGGAAAAAAGGTCAAACTTTGTTTAATATGAAAGCATTCAATCATTTTCTAATGTAACACTCATTGTGAATTTTAAAACGAGTTGTGCAATGTTAGCCCAAAGCAAGGTACTCCGGTGAGTCCAGTAACCGTTCGAATCGTGCCATTACAGTGGACTATTACGTAGGCTATTTCAATTACAACGGACTATTACGTTCCATTCCATTCCATTACTGTAATGGAAAAATACGCTTTAGGATGAATCCTGAATGATAAAAATCTCCGACGTTGTCTTTCGATTCGGGACCCGCATCCGTGTATATATCTGTATAGCAGAACCTGTACATTTATGTGCTAATTTGTGATGTATCCTGAAAGTGATCTGCTGTTGCGTTTAATATTACACAGGAAAACTGATCCACTAGCCTTATAGTATGACACCAGCAGGGGCCCTCACGGTACGATTTGATTACTTTTGACGTCTTTTACAGGATAAATACTGTAAGTAAGCTGTCTGTAAGCATCACCGCCTCAAGGAAACGGAGGATTATGGCGGTTACAAGTCCTGCGTTTTCTGTCATAATGCGAAGTTCTTACGTATACCTCATAAATTATTTTTTTCTTGTAATCGAAGTGGTATTAGAAGAAAATTTCTATCAACAGCAAAATGTTGGGAAACTCGTCAAAAACTGAAATCGTTAAAGGCTATCAAAATTTCAGAGTCTGGGATCGGTTCCGATTGACAGGTCTGGGTTCACATTCACAACAACCTTAATACTCATACTGCACACTTCGACCA